>VZRH01001687.1:416023-490767 GCA_013397555.1 Urocynchramus pylzowi | reverse complement strand
TTCCCTCCTTGATGAATTTTGATGAATTTCGTTCCCCCCATGATGAATTTTGATGAATTCCGTTCTCTCCATGATGAATTTTGATGAATTCCGTTCTCTCCATGATGAATTTTGATGAATTCCGTTCCCTCCATGATGAATTTTGATGAATTCCGTTCTCTCCATGTGGTGCTGGTGCTGTGGCTGTCCCCTGGCCAGGCTGGCTGCCCGCATCCTGTGGAAGCTGGAGCGGGAGGGCAGCGGGCTGTCCGAGGGCTGCCTGGTGGCCATCGAGGAGCTGCAGAACCACGTGGACAGCTTTGGGGAGGAGGAGAAGAAGGAGCTGCGTGCTGACGTGGAGAGTTTCCTGGAGTTCTGGCCGCCCCACTGCCAGCAGTTCGGGATGCAGCTCGTCTCCCACGTATTCGGGGTGGTATGTCCGAGGGGTGGCAGTGCCCGTGGGGAGGGTTTGTAATGCCAGCTTTGGGTGACACTCTCCAGCTGGCCTCGTGAGAGGATGGCTGACTTCATCCCCTTCCCCACCTGCTTCTCCTCTGCACTGACACTGGGAAATTGAGGCATGGCAAGGGCTGAAACATTTTGTCTGTCTCAATGTGCAGACAAGTGGTTCGCTCAATCATAGGTGCTGCATTTTCATCACAAGTCCCATTGGGCATCTCTCTGCATGTGGGAGAGCTGAGAAAATACATTTTTAGTAACTACATCTAGAATGTATTTGAATATAGAAGATCTGGTTTAGTAGATACATTAATGTACATTAATATTGTGTGCATTAGATTTTTTTACATTGACATTATATATATATAATAAAACCAGTAAAAAATGGAAATATACCTAATAATACCAATTACGAAGTTGTTGACTACAAATTTTTGTTCTCAGTGTAGCAGAGAGGGAAATTCCATTTCAGGCTGAGTTGCTCTGCTCCCAGCCCAGGGTATCCAGTTCACAAAATAAATAAAACTATTAATAGGGTAAAATAATCAGCAGCTGAGTTAATTATTTCCTTTGGTTTATCCTATCACATTTTCTCTTTGCAGATATTTCCATTATTTATGTTTCTGACTTAAAACTGTTCTGTTCATATTAGTGTATCATATAGAAAATATTACTGGAATTGGAATTCCATTATTGGAATACATGTCATACAAAAGTAATCATTCTGAAAATTCACAGCAAAGAGTAGTAGCTGGTTTTTATGAGCTTTGAGGGCAACCCAGCAAACATGACCAGGTTCAATACAGCAGTCAAGGTTAATTTCTGATACCTGTTTTCATGAGTGTGAACTTTGCTTTCTGCTTGAATTGCCTCAAAGTCATTTTCCTGTGACCTTTCTCTGAATTATTTTCAGCAACCAAATATAAGGAAATCAATGCATGGCCAAACCAAGTTTATCTTAGGCATCCCAAGTGAACACATATCAATATTCAATATGTGAATATTGACAGCAAATATTCTGTAACACTGACTCAGCTCTGGCCTGCTCCCTCTGCACGAGTCCTGCATTGTTTCTCTTTTGATGTTTTATCCCCTCTTGAGTGTTTCAGCTTTTTCTCCCTTAACACTTCTTCCTGCCTGTGTTTTGGGACTAGATCAGCTGCAATGGCTTTACCCTCAGTGACCAAAGAGGACTGCAGGCTGTTGGTGTGGGAATCTTCCCCAACCTCTGCCAGGCCAACCACGACTGCTGGCCCAACTGCACTGTGGTCTTCAACAATGGCAAGTGAGTGGATTTCTTTCCTTTGGTGCAGCAGGGATGCATCCTAACAGCCAACTCAGCAGGCTCTGCCATCCCCAGTGTCAGTCCCTGCCCCAGAAAATCTATTAACTCCTCTTTCTTTCTCTAGCTCAGAAAAAAAACCCCAACAGTATTTTCTTGCTGCAGACAAACCAGTTTCTCTCCTTGTTATTTAAAAAATTGTCATCTGATGCACTAACAAATACATAAAATTTGACCCCAAATCCAGCAACCAGCATAGAATTTTTCCCTGGTTTCCTATGAATTTTGTAACTAGATTCAAAACAGGTAGCTGAAGTAGTAAGTAGCTGTTTAACTCACCCCTTATATTGAAGTCTCATTTATAGATACCTAAGGAGTAATTCTACTTGAAAATTATCAAGGATTATGCTGAGTCTACAATCCAAGAGTTTCTCCTAACAAAAGCTTGCCCTCAGCTGTGTATCTGCTGGTATGTTTATAACCATTCCTAACACAAGCCCCATCTGGTGAGAGTGTGGCATCTCAATTAATCACTGATTAACTCTTTAGCAACAGTTGTGATTGTTACCTGCAAGCAGAGTCACCTGAGAGTGCAGGATGCCCTCAGGCTCTGGGCATTCCCTATTCCCACCCCAGTCCTGTAAGAAAACCTCTGCAGGATGAGTGAGATGGGAAAAGACTCAGTGGGAAATGCTGGGATGTTTCACCAGAGCTGGGAGTGGAGGTAGCCCACAGGAGGGATGCTCTGCTTTCCCAGTTTCCAAGCCATGACAGGTATAAACTGCTGTTGATCCAGAAAGTTGCAGTGTGTGCAAAATATTAACTGTGGGAAATTGCTTGCCAAAAACTGCACAGCCACAGGATTTCCTCTGATCTTTCTGCTACTATTTTACAGCTACCTGTCTTCACTAAACTTTAGTGCTATAACTTAACCACCCCTCTTCCCCCCAGCCTCTCCTTTTTTAAACTAACACCTTGGTTCTGCACTCCAGTTATCACTGCTGGTTTTCACTGATAAAACTACACCAGCATTTACCAAGCAGCTGGTAAATGAGCCAAGAGAAAACAAAACTGGATTATTACCTTGGTGGGAAATAAGGTCTGATCCAAAGTCTGGCTGGAGTCTGTGCTATGATATCCAGCTGCCCTGGATTGGATCCATAGTGGGCTGATAGAAGAGCCTCTCCAAACAGCTCCCAGCAGTGATAACAGCCCTGACTTTCTGGGTAAGTACAGGAATGGCATTGATTTGCCTGGCAGCTTGTCAAAGCTCCACATGTATCTGGTTACTGACTTTAAACTTGACCATCTGGTTATTGGCCAGGTGAATTGTGGCTGATATCCCAGGCTGATTTCCATTTCAAGCTGTGTTCCAGAGAGCACAACTGCTGATGTCAGTGGAGACCTTTCTGTGCAGGAGATCCAGTCCCCTTGTTCCTGCCAAATATCAGGAGCAGGTTTTGCACATTCCCTGACCTAGACCACTCCTAAAATCACAGTGCCAGGGCAGTTCTCCACCAAATTCTCTACGGCCCAGTGATGGACAATTTCTCCTGGCAGCTGCACATCAAAAGGGAAGCTCTCATGCAGTGCCACATGAGCCAGGCACAGGCAACCCCCTTGTCTCCTGTCAGTACAGTGTCCAGTGCTATGCCATGTACCCTTTTTTTTGTTGTTGTACTTGTACATGTGTAAACTGCAGATGTTTGTTTTGTCTTTCAGTCATGAGGCTGTAAGATCAATGTTCCACACACAGATGAGGTGGGTCGGTCTTGAAAGCATCATTCTCCTCCACTACCCTGTACCCCTCATGCCCCATGTTTAATGGAAAAGATGCAAAGACCCCAAGGGGCTCCCTCTGTTTACTCCAAATTCCACTTTTCCTCTATTCTAAACTTCTCCTCTTTCCTGCCCCACTAAACCCAAACCTCACTTAACTCTGCATTTTGTAGTAAATTAAAACAGTAGTGATAATAGACTGTCTTCCCCAGGGTGAATTCCCTCTCTGCCTTCCCACCCTCTCCCTTGGCTTCCTCCCTGTCAGTATTTCCCCTCTCCACTTCTCATTTCTCCTCCCCTGACCATGGCAAGAGCATGAAAGTCAGAACAAGGTCTTGCTAATCTTGTACAGCCCAAAATGAAACCTTGCATATTAGGAGATGAGAAATGACTGTTTTACTGACATACTAAATACTCCATGTTTCTCCTGCAACAAACTGTGCCCAAGGAATGTGTTGCCTACAGTAGCAGTACCATGAGATGTAGGTTTCAATTCCTTTTTATCATAATCCATGATTAATGTTCCACCTTTTAATGATGCCACTGTTACCTGATCCAAACTAAATAAATCAAAAAATATGTGCAAAAAAATGTCTTTGCTTAACTCATGGCATTTGGTATATCAGAGTCAGTGTTCTTAAGGGGACACTGTTGTCTTTAAAATTTAATTTCAAGCAGGCATGCATTTTCCTCAAAGAAGATGTGAAATACATTTGAAGTGCTCTCCTTCACCACTGAATCTTACTCAGTACATTATAGATAGGGCCATAAAAAAGGGGGAAAAGAGTTTCACTTCTGATCAGAGTTGCTCTTTGGGGCAATTTGAGTTTTGAGCTATGGGGCACTCGCTGTGCCTGTGCATGCAGCTATCAAGGTCCCTGCTGCTCGTGGCAGACACTGGGGAAGGAGCCCTTGACAAGCTCAGTGGTGTGCTCCTGGCTGACAGTGTCTCTTTAACTACACTATTTAAAATATGCCATGTGTTTCCTGGCTTACCCAAAGGCTATCAATCCCCTCCACACAAGGGATGGCTGCTTAAAATACCCCTACAGTGCTTGGGCTATCAGGGGCATCATGAAAGTCAGAGCCTTGATTTTGCTTCTCTGGTTGCATGACTCACTTTGATGAGGATCCTGTGAAGTGTGAACAGGAATGTTTATATGTGTAAACTTCTCAGATGGGAATTGCTCTTTTTTGTGCACTTCCTCCTGGAGTAGCTGGCTGCACCTTTCTCTGTCTGGCACTTTCCTGTGGCTGTGACATAACTAATAGCTGCCCTTCGTGACAATGGCATGTTTGGTGGCAAATGTTGTATGAAATTTGTTGCTGATATGGCAACACCCAGAGAAGATCAAGACCAGCCTCGGAGAAGAATTTTGACAGCAGCTTTAGCAGAGCTGGAAGACTCAGAGCTACGCCCTTGGTACTGAGAGCCTGTAACAGGAATTCCAAGGGAATTAGAAGGGAATTATAGGAGAATTACAATCCCTTTGCAAAAACATGATCACACAGAATAAATCATGTCCTCCTCAAAAGGCTTATTTTAAAGCAGCTGGTGATACCTGTGAGTCCTCTGCCACCTCTGCCTTCAGTGAGGCTTTTGTTGGGTCCCACCTGGAGCAGCTCATGTTCAGGGGGAAGCCAGCAGGTCCCCCCCAGGTCCATCTCAGGGCAAACATGTACATTAAAAACACTGTGGAGCTCACTAGTAGTTGGGAGAGGAGGTGGATACGAAAGAACCACCTCACAGTTGCTATTTGATGGATTTTTCCCCCATTCTGGCCAAATTCTCTAGCCAGTTGTGCCTGTTTAGCCCCTACTAGTGGGAGATGGCCCAGAGTAACTGGGACATTCAATATGTAGAGTGAAAGAGCAAGGGAATAGTTCTGAATCTCCACATTATTTAAGACCTTTTGTAGGGAATAACATGAGGGAAAGGCAGGTACAAAGGTCTGGCTTTCCAAATCCCATCATCAGGGGCTTGCCATGGATTTCAGAAACAGAGATTGGCAATTGAATTGTGGTAATAGGTCAAATGAGCTACTTAAAAATAGACTCTCTCCAGATAATTATTTCTAAGCTTTTATGTGGAAATGCATGAGCAGGGTGAGGGTATCTCTTATGCAGCACCCAGAGGAAATTTGTCTTAACTTTTCAAAGTGAAAACAATACCAAAGGCAGCAGAGCTCAGGATCTGGGAGTATTGCCAGGGGTGTGTGGGTAGCATGCAAAGCAGTACTTAAAAAAAGACCCCAAATCCACACTCAGCATTTTGGTGTGTATTTCTGATCTCAATGTTTCCTTATTCTGGTGAGATCTCCTGCAACAACCTAAAAGTTGGTGTCTAGGTTCAGGCCCCACATGGATAAATTAATGGAGCCACAACCTCTTTATAGCTCAGACCTTTACATATCTCTGCCAGGGACTTGTAGAGGGGCAGGAAAAACTGGTGTGACTGTGTTCTTGCCCTGAATTTAGTTAACCAAACTGCTGTTCACCTCTGCACTGCCTCCCTGAATACTTAAAGCCGTGCCCTAGGGCGAGGGCTCACCTCTGCAAGGCAGGGCAGGCTGCGGGATTTGTCCCTGCCGCCTCTGTGGCTGCACTTCTGCTTCTGCTGCTTCTCCAAATGCACATCCCATCTCCTGTGCCCCCAGGATCGAGCTGAGGGCCCTGAACAAGATCTCCCCGGGGGATGAGCTGACAGTTTCCTACGTGGATTTCCTCAGCCTGAGCGAGGAGCGGCGGCAGCAGCTGAAGAAGCAATATTACTTCGAGTGCACGTGCGAGCACTGCAAGAAGCAGCTCAAGGATGACCTGATGCTGGCAGTGAAGGCAGGGGAAAGCAAGGTATGGTTTGTCCTGCAGTGTCCAGACCCAGTGGTGGCTTCATCTCCTCTACCAAGGCATCTGTGTGCCTCTAGGACTGTGGTTTCTCAGGGTCTGGACACTCGATAGGAACATAGTCAGATTTTGGCAAAAGCATGACTAATGCCAATGCAAAAAAATGAGAACAGAACTAAACTTTGATTGGGCACGACAGCAATCCATGCCCACCATGCAAGGGCAGCTTAATCCTTATTATGCAAGGTAAGTACAGTTTTAATTAAAAAAAAAGCCCCCAGAAGTTGCCTTTAACCTAGAAGCCCAACAATAGACAGAATGCAAAAATATTGGAAAATTAGGTCTAGAGCTGAGAAAAAATGGTGGCATTTTGAGATTGAGGTGGGATTTTTTTTTTCTTTTTTTTTTTTTTTTTTTTTTTTTTTCTTTTTTTTNTTTTTTTCCCTTGCAAAACTGCAAGGGAATCTACATTTTGAGTGCAGAAAGAGAAATGTGTTGCAGGTGATCCATGGTGACAGGACTAATGAGTGCTGCTGAAACTCTATGGTTTCTACCATCACACCAGCTCCAGGAATGTGGGAAGCCTGAACTTCCAGTCCCTCTTTGCAAAGGCCTGTCACAAGGAGTTTGCCCCATCACTTGACATTTTTGCATGCTTGCTGCAGGCAGACTGACTGTGAGGAATTAAGATGTTTAATGCTCATTTTTAAGTAATCTTTTTTTCCTTGGAGGTCTCACAAGTCCTCCAGTAGGAGGGTATAAGGCTGTGTCTTGCTGTTGGCAGTGGGATGTGTTGCTTGGCCAGCAGCTCCAGTTTGTGAGTGTGCTGGCAGCTCTAAGAGTTTCTTTTTAGTTCCTCTCCCCAAGGATATAATTGCTCATAGGTTTTGTGATTTCTGGCAGTGTTAGCTTGGGGATTTCTACTCCTGCAAGCCTTATAAAGTGCATAAGGGAAGACAAAGCAAGGCAGAGCAATAAGTGTATCATCAAGTCATTGATCTGCACTGTTGAGCAGTCACTCCATGGATCAGACAGCACAGCCCAGGGGATGATGTGGAGCAGGTGGGAAACAAATCAGAAAAGTTGGGATGAGGAAATGTGACCTCACAGAAGCAGTGCCACCAGGAGAGGCCCAGTGAGATGCAGCTTCCTGGGAAGGAGCACAGAACTCTCAGCCTCCCTCTCAGGAGGGGCCAGGAAGCCAAGCTCAGTCCTGTAACTCTTCTTTCAGAGAGATGGCAGCCAGGAAAGGCTGGATGCTGCAGAGTGTAAATCTCTCCTTGAGAAAGGTTTAGAGAAATAGTATTGAGCTGATACATGGAAGCTCCCTTGTGGGAGACAGGAGATGGGACTAGAGGAGACTTTCCTTGCTGGGTCAAGTTCTCCTCTGGTGCAAACGACCCTGCTATAAACCCATTTAAAATTACCAAGCTTCATCTTACAGCTATTCCTGACTGCTGTACTTCTCCACTTATAATATAAAGCCATCCCAGAGCTCAGTTCTCTGATGCAGAAGGATTTTTATCTGGTTTTCTGCAGGAGTATTTTTGAACACATTCTCCAGTAGACAGCATTAAAAAAATCTCATCCCTCATCCAACATCTGCTATCAAGTCTTGACTGAGCAGTGAGACCATGAATCACAGAATGATTTGGCTTGGAAGGGACCTTATAGATCATCTCATTCCATCTGCCCTACCATGAGCAGGGACACCCTTCCACTAGACATGCACCATCCCCTTTTTGTGAGCACTAGAGGTGCTGTGCAGCACATAGCAGGAAAACATGCACTGCTGGGGGACTGTCCTCCACAGTCTGAAGTGCTTGTGCAGAAAAAGCCTGTGAGTATGCAAGGTGCATGATTTCAGCTATTAAAAATACACCCCATCCACAGACAATAAGTATCCAGGCTGACCTCACCCCCAGAGCACGCTGGCTGTGTCACATTCCCTGAGCTCAGGCACACTTGCCTGGGGGCAGCAGCACTCACAGCTGCATGGAAAAAGTGCTAGGAATACATGGGAGATGGACAGCTGCCATCCTCAACAGCTGCTCTGACCTCCAGTCCTTCACCCCTTCCAAAGAGTAGCAAAGTTCCCATTGTTTATAGTGGCAACTGACTTAGAAGTCTAGCAAAGGCAAGGGAGGATTTTTATTAGACAAAGCCAGGGTGGAAATGCTGTTTAAGGTCCCTATTCTGGGAGTCTTGACTCAGCCAGCACAGCAGTGTGATTTGCACTGCCATTAACACTGCCTTTGGATGTGCTCTGTGCCCCAGGACACCCCGTGTGCTGCTCAGGCAGCTGCCCAGATCTGATTAGCCACAGTAGCTTCAGTATAACACTATAGAATAATAAATCATAACACAAATGTTAACATAATAACATCTGTAACAGATAGGGGTAAATGGATCTGAAAACTATGGGTTTTCCTTCAATATTAGACTTTGAAGAGGATTTCCCAACTAGATGAATTTCAGATTCCTCAAAAGTCTAATTGACCAGGTGTGGAAAAAAGACAATAGGACAGTCCTACAGTCCTGACTCCCAACCTTTGCATCCTTCATTGCAACATTGGGACTCTGCTTTTGATCTACACCCCGAGGTCTTTCCTGGCTGCTGGCTCTGCTGTGTGTCTCCAGACCAGGCTCTTCCCAAAAATTCCCAGAGTCACGTGACTGTGGGCTGATTTCAGATTTCCTCATTTATGAAAAGGAGGGTCGTGATAGCTAGAATAGTTGGGAAATGAAAATTTGAAGGGCTCAGAGAAGCAGAGGAGGAATGGTTGTGCTGGATATCGTGTTATATTTCAGTATTCAGAGAGGAAAGAGGTGGCAGCTAATTATGAGCCCATTAGTGTTTTGCCAGGTGTTCCTAGATGTGCTTCATGTCTCTAAATGCATGGTGAAACACAGACTTCTTTAAGGTGTGCAGTAAAACACGTTTCCCTATCTGGGTGCAGCTGAAATCCGAGCTCAGCCATCTTAGGGTATTTGGAACTAATGACAGCATTTCTCAGGGTAGGTAAAATGCAGGGATCTATCCTATTCCACTGATCTCTCATTCAAGAGCCTCATTTCTCTCTAGCAGCTGCACTAAGAGCACCTGATACTCACCAGCTGGTGGCTTTCACAGCCTCTTTGGTATCTCTCAAGACCTCTCAGTTGCAGGGTGAATTCTGTCCCTTCTTCAGAGGGGAAGAGTGGCAGGGAGGGTTGAGGAACCTAGTCATGCATGTCAGAGGCACATGGCCACTACCCTGATGGGCAACACTCTCACTGAAGTCAGCAGGGCTTTCACCTTGTTGAGCTGGAACTGGGAGCATTGCAGCCCATTTCAGCCTTGGCCAGGTCTGAGGGGCACGCTGGTGTTTGCAACCAGCAGTAGGAAGGGGTGATGTGGGAAGCATCCCACCAAGCTGACTTGGCCCAAGCATTCTTTCAGCCAATATATTTTGGCATGTGTGAGGCAGTGCATTTTCCTCACTGGTTTTCCTTCTGTTGTCCCCAGCCCTCTGCAGACACAGTGAAGGAGGTGGTCCAGCTCTCCAAGGACACGCTGGAGAAGATCAACAAGGCCCGCATGGAGGGGCAATACCACGAGGTGAGTCCTGGTTCTTCTGCTCTCCTGCTGCACACACACTGCCCAGGAAGGGAGGCCTTGTCCCCCTCTACATTCCTGATTTATGGATCAAACTGTAAAGCACAACTGTGTCTGAGGCATCCCAGACTATTTCTTTTGTAGTGATGACACAAAGAGATTCAGGTGACTTCCAGCACCTCTGACTGACACAGGTGTTGAACCCAGGGCTCCTGGGTGAAACTCATGAGTTACAGGTGTAACAAGCCAGCTCTGCCAGGTAGCCACACAAAAAGAAGGACAATGGGTTTGGAAGTGGAACAAGACTGCTAGGGGTCTTTGTGTGGATCTCTTCAGTGTTCTGTTGCTCATTTGTTGGGTGCTGAGGATAGGTGTGTGGTTTGGGTGAACCACGTCCCACCTTGAAGCCCAAGCTACAAGGGCAATGGGTGAGAGAACTCAAGTAATTTCTTTTTTTCTCCCTCTTTTGCTTATCCAGGAAATATTTAATTGTTCTCCTCAGAGAGCACTCCAGGTTGAGTAATGACCTCTGGGTTTTACCTGTCTTTGGGAAAAGGCTGAAGGCCCCTGGAACAGAAATCTGGCCACTGACTCATGGCTAGATCAGGCGTGGAACAGTGCAGCTCCGTGTCTCCAGCCCCAAGGGGTCATTAAGAGTATTCCTTGCATTGAATATTTTCAGGAGGCTGGTGGATGGCATTGGGGTATGAGTCCTATAGGCACTTGGTGTCTGACAATACCCAGCCTCCTGGAGTCTTTCTTCTCCTGAGCAGCAGAAATCACTTTTTCCTCACCAGTTTTATGAGTGTAACCCTGGGAGATAAAGCTGTGAATTCCAATCATTTTCCTAGGCTGATGTTTCTCAACAAATCAAAGCACATCCTCTCTTGCCCAACTTCACAGAGGCTGGCTCAAAGCACCCAAAGGTGCTTGGGCTCACCCTTGCTGTCCCTGCTTCCTCCACACTCAGGTTGTGAAGCTGTGCCGTGACTGCCTGAAGAAACAGGAGCCTGTGCTGGGGGACACCAACATCTACCTGCTGAGGATCCTCAGCATTGCCTCCGAGGTGCTCTCCTACCTCCAGATGTTTGAGGAAGCAGCTGACTATGCCAAGAGGATGGTGGATGGCTACCTGTGCGTCTGTGCCCTACTTCTGGCAGCTCTCTGTGCTCGTGCCATGTTAAGCAGTCTGTTACAGGAATAACTTTCTTAGTCTGCTCCCATGAGGGCAGTGGGGGTGAAATTCATATGGGGACCTTTTTGTACCACCAGACAGAGAGGGGTCCCTTCTTAAATGTACAAGGGCTCCCAAACACCTTGAATCACTAAACTGGAACTGGCAAAGGGTTTAGGAACATCTTTCACTGGCCTTTTCGTTTTGTCTCAGAGGCATCTCAGGGCTGCCCTGATAGCAAGACACAGAGCCTGGGTGCAAGACAAAGAGGCTGTGACTGCAGGAGATGGCCTGTTCCCTGCACCCTGCAGGAAGGAGAGGTCAAAGAGAAACATGTCAAATGGCTGTCACTCAAGATATCCCCTCCTGAATATTACATGGATTTTGTCTTGGCTAATTACATAGTTCTGTGGTAAAAGCTAAGAGAGAATAAAGAAATTCAGGTTTAGTTCACATAAATCCAGGGTAAACCTCACATTAAAAATTATGTGCTTTATTATTACTGAGGTTTTATGACGGGACTGATGAGTATTCAACAGAAAGAAAAAATAATGGAAACTTTTGAGAAGAGAGAAAAGCCTAATTCATGATCTCATTCACCCTCCTGTTGAGGATATCTCACATTTGTTACTTTTCTTTTTGGTCAGTTCTACCCCAAAAGGCCTGTTATATTTTGTTCTTTTGCAGAGGGGTGACAGAGTCACCTCCCTGGCTTGCAGGCCTGACAAGCAACTTCATGTCCCAGCTCTGGTGCTGAGCTAATTGACTGAGAGAAAATTCCTTCCCCTCTGTGTTCTCAGTTTTTCAGGCCATGGTGAGGACCTTGGTAGTTTCCTTTCTTGCTTTAAGTGCCAATTCAAAATTCCAAAGAAGCCCTTGAGGGCAGGTTTTCAGCTAAGTCCAAGCAGCTTCTAACTCTGCTTCAGCTTTCAAAGTTGGATGTAGAGGAGAGGTTTCATTTTTCCCACCTTAGGAACTGAAAATTCCCAGATGAAGGGATGCATCTGCAGAGGGTGAGATGAACATTTGTGGAGTTTCTGGAGCCACCTGTTTCTCTTCCTGTTTTGAATGAGGAACTGGTGATTGTTGCAGTGTTACCCCACTAAGTGTGTCAAATTAAGCCAGTGCCAGCTGAGCTGTAGGGTCATAGCTGTGTTCTGTTTGTGCCAAAATATTGACAGAGCGTGGTTTTCTCTTGGCATGAGATGACAGAGCTTGGCTTTCTCCAAGCCAGGAGTTGAACTTTCCCAGTTCACATCCCATCTTGCATAACTCATGTCCCTGTACAGCTCTGCCCTTGAGTAATGTGTCCCTGCCCTTTCTAAGAAGGGCACATTTCAAGGGCACTGGCTGCAACAGGCTCTTCACCTGAGTAAACAATCTGCTCTTTGGCAAACATACCGTGTCAGTGACACTTTTGGGAACCCAGATTTCTCCTGAACTAAAATTACCCAATGTTTTTCCAGGAAAATTTACCATCCCAACAACGCGCAGCTGGGGATGGCCGTGATGCGGGCGGGAGTGACTCACTGGCACGCTGGCCTCATTGAAGCTGGCCATGGCTTGATCTGCAAAGCCTATGCCATTCTCCTGATAACCCACGGACCTTCCCACCCAATTACCAAAGATCTGGAGGTAGGTGTCCTCTCCTGTCTGGTGTCTGCTCTCTATCTGGGCAAGATTAGAGCCAAGCCGTAGAAACAACCGCCTGTAAAAGCTGAGAGATGTAGTAAGTGCTGAGTGCTTCTTACCAGTGCTGTGGTGTTAGTTAGATTCTGTTGCATTCTGCTGGGAAATGCATGTCCTTTCTTATTGGAGATTTTCATCCCTGAAAATTCCAGGGAAAATTCATCCCAGCTTTTATTTTGCACCACAACATACATGAGAAATGGCAGCTGAGCCCCTGAATCTTCTTTGAAATTGTTGTGCCAAAACACAGAGCCCCCCATTCTTCCAGCAGGCTGATTTCACTGCTCTCGGATGGATGACATTGAAACTTGAGTATATCAAATTCCATGTGGTGGATGTGCCCAGGTTCCCACCTATTTTTCTTTATTGGTGTCCATTCTTCTTTATTTACCACTCCCCACTCCTTCTCAGCAGCAGTATGTTTTTTCCTCAGATGACTGATAGGTGCATTTCCTAGCTTAAAATCAGGAGTGGAGATCCCAGGGAATTGCATCTGCTCAGATGGGAGGAATTATTTACAATTGCAGCTGGGGATCTACTATTTCTTTAGCCCCTAATTCACTTCATGTGACCTGTTTGCTTTATAGCATTCTCCTTTATTACCCCCAAAAATTACAGGATAACAGATGAAATCCTTTATTGATATCTTAGTCCCCATATAGCAGAGCTATAACCTTTATTGGTGTAATTTTATATCTTCAGAAAAATGAATATCTACTACCTGCTAACTGTTTCCATATGTGTAGCAAAGGATGAGATACCTCCATTTCTGTGCTTCCCTTCATATTTTAGGAAGAAAATAGCGGATATATGGCACATGCTTATCTCTGTGCTCCTAAACAAAGGGTTGAATTTTTACACCTGCACAGACAGGTGTAAAAATATATCCTAGAATCCCTTCTGATCCTCTGTTATAATGCAGCACTGGGAATGACTGCTGCTGCTGAATCCTGGGGACTAAAGGGTGCAACTGTGTGACTGAGCAACCCTCTTCTCCCACTTGAGGTGACCCCACCCTGGTGATGGCCAGGCCCAGGGTCTGGATGGGAAGTGCACTCATTGCCTGGCTCTGCACAGCATCACCTCTAGGTCCTGCATCACTTTTTGGAGCATGAGGTTTCCCAGTAGCCTGTGGAAAAGCTGGATGTGGGAAAGGCTGATGCTTTCTTCAGCACACATGCAAATGAGAGTGAGAAAGGAGCTGAATTTCTGTGTCCGGCCAGCTTTGGTCCTGCTGGTGGGACAGCGAGGGCAAAGTGCCTCAGTCACTGCATGGCCTAGGACATCCCCTGGGGACAGTGCCCAAAGCTGGCAGTGTTTTGAGGTCCCCTGTGTCACAGGGTGTGTAACCTGCTGTGTCCCCAGGTCATGCGTGTCCAGACGGAGATGGAGCTGCGCATGTTCCAGCAGAACGAGTTCATGTATTACAAGATGAGGGAAGCTGCCCTCAAGAACCAGAAGATCCAAGTCATGCCTGAGCCCAGCAATGAGAATGCACCAAGCCTCTTCCACAAGAAGGAATAAACCCAGAGCTTGACACCAATTCATGCCTGCAGGGCAACATCACCCGTGGCACTTCCAAACACCGGGAATGTGATACAGCAATGTGATATATCCACAAGGATTGTTTCCAGTGGCACAAGTCTGACAGCACAGACCTGCTGGGGGAGCATCCTGAAAACTCTTCTGAGGGCTTAAAGCAGAAGAGGTCCTGGCAGAAACAACATCCCTTTTTCTATCACTAAGGCATTAAATAATCAAAGGAAAAAACCCTGTTATAAAATTATTTACATTTTTATTGGAAGCATGTTTCTCTCTACATGTGTCCTGATTCTGAATTCCTTTGTTAAATTTTGATTGATTTTTCTTAAGTGGTTCTACCACTTCCTTGGGATGACATAATTTCTTTCCAGTGGTGTCCATGGGATGATAGAAGTGGGAAGCCAGTTCCAAGAAGTGTCATGTACACCTGGGGGTAATGAATGCAAACTGAACAAGGCCCACAGATGGTGTTTTGTGTTAAATGATATTTTTTCTGATGAAAAACTGCTAGGAAATTATTTTGCAGTTGGCACAGGTGCAACATCGAACTTGTTTCGGGCCATTTGCAAGTGAGACTAACTGGAATCCTTACATCAAGATAAATTAATTGAGATAAATTATTCTCCTTAGTCACAAAGTTAGTTACAAATCAGAAAATGTCTGCAGTGATGGACATGGGGCCATGCCAGAAGCCAGTTGCTATAGTTTGGTGCACTGGCTGTATGGATTGTTCTAGCCAGACAAGCAGTTTCCAGGGAGGGGAATCCACCCTTCCTCATCTTCAGGGTGAGCTGGGGGCTCTGATGCCTTAAAACACTTGCCTTTTAACTTAGGTGTTTAATCAAGTTTGCATAGAGGAAAAAAGAGATAGTCCATAGATCAGCTGCCAGTGGACTGCCAACAGAATTTAGGAGAAGTCTAATGGCTGATGTTGGATTTCTAGATAAAAAAAATGTATTTGTTGTCTGCCCATATGTCTCAAAATCCAACTGATTTCCTGCAGACTTTCAGTGGAAGCCAGGAGAGGAAAAGGTTTATTCAAGTATACTCTACATTCTCCTCAGCACAATAGCAAGTGAACAAAACCAGATCTTTTCCTCTTTGACATTTCTCAGTAATTTTGATGATGTTTTCCCAGATCTGAGTTCACTAAAGACCAACACCTGATTTTTAGGCACTGTTTAGCTGAGCCTTTCTGTTTGTCTGTGAGGTGCCTCTGCTGCCCTGTGGACAATCCATATTGGTTCAGTTCTTGGCATGAGGATCAATGTTGATCTGTAATATGAAAACCTTTCCTGGGTGGAGAGGAGTCCTGGCAGCAGCCTTGGAAAAGGCAGATAAGAGGAAAGAGTTTCCTTTCCTGTGTGCAGCAGAAAACCACTTCTCCATTTGGCCTGAAGTGCCAAGCAAGAGTGCAGGAGATGACTTTGGTGCTCCCTCTGTCTACACTGAGAACAACCAGCTCAACCCAATTTATCAGGTGCAGCTTGGGGTGAAACACACACTGGACACCTGTGGCAGTTGTGACCCTCCTGCTGGTGGAAGGGGTGGAGAGGAGAAGGGGATGGGGTGGCCAGAGCTGGATCCTACTGCAGAGGGGTGAGGATGAGGACAGCAGCTAGTAGCCCGTGCTGGTTTCTTTCCCAAGCTTTGCAAACAGGATCACTGGCACTTCCTTGACTCCACCTAAACCACCCCAAATCCTTTGGCCCTGCTGATCACTCTGATCACTTTGGCCATGTCTGTAAGGAAAGGGAACAGAGCCCTTTTCCTGCCCAGTGCTCCCCAGCTCAGATCAGCCTCGGGTGCAGGACCCACCAGGGCATCCCCAGCAGGCTGCTGGCACCTGTTCCCAGGAAAGGGCTGGAAGAACACTCATCAGCATGTGTCACTCAGGGGCTCTGAGCCTCTGCCTTGCCTCAACTCCATTCTCCAACATCAGTACACCCTTAGATCAGTTTGCTGCCCAATTTCTACCATTGCTTCCATGAGCTTTGGAGGCTTGTATCTATTTATAGTAGCAATGAAGACGTTGATGACAATGAAGAGGATTCAAAAAAAAATTTATTTTAATGGCCACATTTTACATGGTAAACTATTGGCATGTGTAATATTTCTAGATTCTCTTGCTGACTCTCTTCAAGGTGAGGTCACCCATGGTCATTGTCTGAAAAAGAAATGGGAAGTGTTAGCTTTTTATGAATTTGTAGAATCATTGAATATCTCAAACTGGAAGGCACACATAAGGATCATCATGGTATTTAGCTCCAAACTGTACTTAGGATATGGTCTTGCAAATCAAAACAGGACTGATCCCCAGTCTATCTCTTATAAACTGGATTTTTTAAACTTTGGATTTCTTCATGAATACCCCAAAGCACATAGGGCTCAGCTGGGATCAGTTTGCCTCACCTTTCTTCTCTAAGAGTGCCAAGCCCTGGCACATACCTGTTCCTCTGGGGGGTTAAGAACATGCACTCATTACCCAAAACTTAGATCAGCTGTGCCTAAACTGGGGTCTTAAAAAGCACTTTCTGGATCATACTCTAATGAGAAACTGCCTTCAGCTCCTGTGTGCTGCAGAGCCTGTGTGCAAGCACGTGCTCTGCTCCAGCACCTCCCAGTGCCTCTGCAGTTTCCTAGGGCCAGGCCCCTGAAGGCAGCCCTGTTCTTAGCCCTGTTCTTCCAGCCATTCTTCTACAAGCCATGTTCTTCCATTCTTCTACACTTACGTAGGTGATGGTGTCTCCGTTGAGCTCCGTGACGGATTTCATCCCTTTCACCTGTGTGACCAGTTTGTTGTTGCCCTCCATCTGCACAACAGCCTGGTGGAAGACAGAAGCATTCATGTTATTGCTGGAGACCACCTCGACCCCTGCATGTTGCCCTTCCCCTGCTGTAGCAGGAGGGGACTGCAGAGCCACCTGAGCTGCACATCTGAAATGGCTACAGACAGCACCAGCACCCCCAGGGCAGCTGTCACTGATCAATGAAATTAATCAAATAAATAAGACAGCAAAGCCCATTTCTGTTTATCTGTCTTGCCCAGCTGCAAGATGTGTTCATTTGCCCTTGAGCTGCTGATGTACAGAGGCTAAAAGTCTTCTAATAAGTGTTCCCCCCTGGTTTATGCCAAAGGGAGTGCAGTGATGTTGAAAATCGTGACATAGCTGGTAGAGCTCTCAGAGCCCCATTCACAGGGCATTTCTTTGGTGATCACCCCTCCTGCTTTCAAAAGTCCCTGCAATTCCATCTTCTCCTGAGGCAGAGGTGAGAGGCAGATTTTGCCAGTGGTGTTGCCTTGACATTCTATGAACCATTGGAAACTAATGTCCAGGAAAGGGAGCACCTAAGTTCAAGGGTGGTAACTCCTCACCTTGCCAAATCATCTCACCCAGGGTAACCTGAAGCAGTGGGAAAGGCTAGCAGAGAAGCTAACAGCTACTGGGACTTAAAAGGAGAGATTTATTGATTGATTGTCTGATTTTCCTGCACTACCTTTGAGTCAACAGAATTAAGGCAGAGGCATATTTTGTGTTGCAACATGACACAAAGTCAATCCTTTTTCACTTCAAATCTTTCAAAATTCTTCCTGTGAAAAAATTTTACCAAAGCATTTCTATCCTCCTTTTCCAAATGGGATATTACAACACTGGCTTCTAGTGTTTTCCAAAGTTACTATTAAAATAGATTCAGAAATACAAGGCTTCTTCTGCAGGAAGTGCAGTGCATTAATTAATACCTGTGGTATGGTAAGTCCCTTTGCTCATAGGCAGAGGGAATGGCTGGAAAGGAAATTTAATATCCCTGAGCCCCCATGGCCCTGGCAGAGGAGGGGCTGCTCACTCACCTTTACTTTCTCTCCATTCAGCATCTCTATCTCACTCTCCTCCCCAATGGTGAACTGGTTTTTCAGCACTTTGGAGCCTGTGGTCACAGTAATTGTGAACTTTTTCCCATCCTGCACAATTTCTGAGACGCTCTTGAGGTCCTTGCCCTTCTGGATCTGGTCCTCAGGGAGCCCTGCCCAGGAACAAGAGACATTGAGTGAACGGTGGAGCCATCTGTGGGCAGATTGCTGCTGCTGCTGAACAAATCAATGTAGCAGGATTTGGGGACCTACAGCTGGGAAAATTTCTGTTCCAGTGTGGAAAAACCTTTCAATGATGATGCTTCCCCAAGAGCCATATGTCCCTGAGTCTGCTGGGGAAGAAGATTAATACTGTCATCCTGAATTTTGTGTGGGAACTAGACATGTTCCATGTCTTGCTGACCTGACTGGAAGCACAAACACCACCTCCCTGTCTAAGAATAAATCCTGCTTTCCTTCCTTCACTGACAGGCAAGGAAAAATGGATTAAATCAAGACAAAATAAAGAAATAAAGTGATTTTTATGAGATTCAGAGTTCCTCAGATCCAGTTTATAAAATCTTCTCCCAAAGCCTGAAGGTGATTTGACAGGTAGAGCCCTTCTGGCACATAACTGTGCAGAAATAGTGCAAAGTCCCTGGATCCCTGTAGGACCACATTCCCTGTCACAGACACAAGTGGAAATCTATCAGACACGTTCACCATTCTGCATTTAAACAACACCAACTATTTTTCTGATGAGCAGTGGGATGTGAAGCTTTGCAGCATCGCAGCACAGTGGCTGAGCAATGTCCTGCTTGTCCTCAAATTTCACAGCCTGATGAAGCAGGTCTGCAGTGCCCCTGAGCCACCAAGGTCCTGCTGGCTTATCACACATGTGCAGCACTCAGCCACACTGGCCAGTGACTGCAGAACCTGCCAGGACTGACTTCTTGCAAGCCATAAAACTTCACCCATCATCTCCTGACCCCCTGCCCCAGACAGAGAGATGCTTTCTCGTCTATTTTGAGATCACATCTCCACACAAACACATTCAAAATCCTAATAATTACAAGGTGACAGATAGAAAGAGGAAATCTCAGAGATGTCTCAATCTACATCATCAGCACATCAGCACAGTTGGCTCCCAAAAATCAGTGGGATCTGCAGAGACCAAGCAGTACATAGCACATGCAGGCACATACCGAGGGCTCTCATAAAGGGCTCAAAGTTTTCCTGGTGCTGGAGCTCGTATTTTCCAGTGAAGCTCATGGTGGAAAAGCTCTCTGTGCTCCTAACACAAGAGAAGGTGCCTTGCTGGTAAGCAGAGCTTGGTTTTATATCATCCCTCTGCCTTAAAAGTTGGCCAGAGGTAAGATGATGTAATTGGTTTATGGGCATGTTCAAACATTAACGTAAAACTGGGCAATGGTCAGTGATAAATTGCTCTAGATTTTAAAGACCAAAATTTACAACGTGGGGGCAGGGAAAACCCCATAAAATACATTTTATGGAGGTTGCAATGTGGCATCCATAAGCAAATGATAAAAAAAAAATAATAATTGTGCAAAGAGGCTCATTATCAGAGGAAGGAGCCAAATCATCTAATGAGTTTGCAGTCTGGAAGCACGTATCTGGAGGAGGAGAATGTGGTGACTGTGTGTCCCTGGAGCTGACACTGGGGGGGTTCTGCTCTCTGGTGTGGGCACGGTGGGTCTTTAGCACTGGCAGAATAGTGCTAAATAAATAGTGCACACTGGCAGGGAGTGACTCACTCTCAGACCTGTGCTGGTGGGGTTTGGTGTAACCCAGATGTAGCAGCAGCACAAACCCATCGCTGTCCTCTAAGAAAAATACTCCAAATCAATTCCTGGCTTTGCACTGGCCCACCTGAAGACTGCAGTTTGAATCAGACTCCACCTCTATGGTCCTGTGTGGATAGAAAGCTGGTGCCATTATTGATGTACCAAAGCACTTTCATCTCCTTTTCCCATAGGAGCCACAGTCACTCGTGTACTGAAGAAGCATTCCAGGCCTTGGAGCTGCAATTCTCCCAAGTACCACATCAGAAGAAGGGCCAGCAGCAGCCTCCAAGCTGAGCCCAATTCCTCCCTCCAAAGCAGGACTCAGGGCTGGGCTCATCTTCCAGTCCTTTCCCTTTGGCTGAGTGTCCCAGGGTTGCTTCAAGGCATCTGAGCATCCATCCTCTGGGTCTGAACTCCCAGGCTGGGCTTCTTGCCTCAGTGAATTCCTCCTCCCTCCCAAAGTCAGCTCACATCTTTGTCCTTTTTTGAAGTGAAATGATGTATAAGAATGAAGAAGACCTATCTCTGTCCAATTTGAAGATGCTGTCAGAGCCTTCTGCTGCCATCTGTCCTGCTGCTGTCACCTCAGCCCCGCTCTCTGTGCTGCAGTAGTGAGCCTCAGTTTCTGGTTAATTAGTACAGGCAGTGTCTGCCAGATGAGGCAAGAGAGGGAAAGCCTTGGCTGGTGGGATGGACAGTGGATGAAGTGGGCTGGGAGGGGGGAAAATCCTCAGGGACATCACCCCTATGCACCATGGAGGGAACCAGGCAAGTTCAGAGAGCATTCATGAAGGGGTGGATTGAATCAGCAATTTCTCCAAACAGCTCTTTGGGTTTTTTTCCCATTTAACCCCCTCAGGAATTATGTCACGTTAGGAACTGCATTTCATTTTTATGCCTGCCTCAGGTGAATAGCCTGGTGTCACATGGGGCTGTGCTGACATGTCCCTTTTCAGTGTCCTCTTCATGGGGACAGTGGTGACTGACCTCTTTTGCTGTGTCCTGGCAGCACCCTGAGCTGCTAGATCCCTGCCTCCTGTCAGCCACCATTCTCTGGCCATGGGCTACCTGGAAGCACATGTGTGCCTCCCACATTTTCATGCCCTGGACCTCCAGCTGCTCTTCCAGGCAATTCAGGTTCCCTCTCTTTGCATGATGGGGAGAGACTTTAGGCTTGAAAAAACTGCAGAGTTCCCAGGCCCATAGTGTCCATGGAGATCCTAAGGGCTGGATGTCACTCATCAAATGCTAAAAGGGGTATATAATTGTCCAGGACTCTCTTGGTAACAGGGCAGAAATTTTTCCATTCACAGAAATGGGCAACTCATGAGAGAATTCACCCCATTTGGAAGCCTAGCTGTTTTCTGGAGTATCCTCTCCTCCTCTCTTACTGTGAATAGCTATAGCATATCTGTGCTACTGATTTACTATTGCTAAGTGGGGACTATGGGTCGCTGTTAGAAAGTTTGGAAATGTGACCAACTGATTTTTGATCAGTGAACAAAAATAAAACCTCTTTGTATTCTGTTGGGCTCAACGTTCTTTTATTACCCTTAGCAAATATATACAGTTTGTACTAAAGAAAGGAGAAATGCTTATTGAATGAAATTTGGCCAAGGTAATTATTATCTAGCTGGGCCTGCTGAGCAAATGGCAGGTGAGATAAACTTAATCTCAATAGCAAAGTTCAGAATACTTGTACATCTCCCCAACAGAATACAGCATCTTTTAAAATATGATATCATTTTAACTTTCCAGGGCCAAGAAAATGCACTTGATTTGCATTAACATGAGGCCATGTCAATTGATAATTTTATTAAAGTAAATCCATACCCTAAAACTTGAATCTGGTTTGTATAAAGAGAAAAGGCATGGATCATTTTCAAAAATTATTGAGGAAGCTACATCTTGAGGGAAGCCAGCAGGTACTTCTGTCTTTAAGCTGCTTTGAAAATAAAGCAGAAGGTCTTAGAAGCTTGTCAGGAAAAAAAAAGACTGAAGTATCTTATTTCTGCTTTTTGCACCTGAATCAAAGATAGGGACATGCAGAATGTCTTAGGCAAGAATATCACCAGTGGATCAGCCATGGTTTTGGCCACATTTTAAACCCCACCTCCTCTGTATCCCTGGGCACTCATCATGGGCCTCCAAGACCCACCTCTTGAAGGAGATGTGCTCAACCCAAACCTCCCAAACTGCATTTTGTGGCTGGTGCCTCACGTTACAACATCTTCTATAATCAGGAAGAGTTTGTCTCTGTCATCTCTGTAGCTGCCTGTGGAGCAGTTACATCCTTTTATGACATCCCCTCAACCCTTCCCTGGGATTCCTGAGCTCAGCTCTCACTTTCACTCAGTGTCTAGAAAGCCACCCTCCTACCTGCACCTACCTTTGATGATTCAGTCCTGGATTTTTCTAGTGCAGGTCCAGTTGAATACCCCAAAACCCCTAGCCATTTTTTAAAAATGCTTGGTCACAAGCTTGCCAGTCACAGATCCCCAGGTGGGCTCCTCCTCTGTCTCAACCTATAGTATTGTTGGGTAATTGTATTTCTGCTGCCCTTGAACCTGGAAACTTGGTCTGCTGCCAGGTTTTCACATCTCTGGTATGATTATTTTGAACCTTGAGGAACAAAGGTTTCTTCATCAGGCCACATGACTACATTGCTTCGAAAGGTTGGATGAGATGGAGAAGATGCTGCTGCTGCTGTGAGCTCTCCATCCCTCTTGGTTTTCCTTGTGCTGTGTTACCAAGACAGCACTGAGATTAAATACAGCATCTTTCCCAGATTCTTCTCTTTTTAAAATGGCCTTGGCAGTGTGCTGAAATTCCAGCCTCCAAGCTGTAACTTCCAAGCTGCAGATATGCAAGCGCCATTTCCTATGGGTTTAGATTAGATATGTCATTATCACAGCCCTGATAAGTATGCAAAGCAGTAGCTTGTGCAGAGAGCTGCTGCTTGATAAAGCTTTCCATTGATGCTGATATTCAGAGAAGAGCAGCCCTCAGCCCTTGTCATCTTATTGCAAAGGTGCCAAAGGGAGCAAAGGGTTCATATTGCTTCTTCAAGGTCAAGGCGGCTCTACCACTGATAGCACAAGAGCCTTAGCTCTGCTTATCAATGATCACCTGGGGACCAGAGCTTACAGGAGAGCTGGACTTTGCTGCTGGGATCTTGCTTTACAATAGGAATAAAGCTGCTGGCTCTGCCACCCACTTCCCATTCTCTTGCCTACAACATCTGTGGTGTAGAGCTGTGGCCTCTCTCCAGGCACAGAGACCCTCTGTTTATGCCCTCAGAGGATGTGTATTGTCCTTGCAGGTTGGCCTTTGGTGGGGTGAGGCTGTCCTCCATCCCCAGTGGTAGTCAGGGTAAAGGACTGAAAATGGTGCTCATTGCTTATGGAACTAGTTTGTGCCAGAACAAGGAAAGAAAATGTTGAGAAAGAAATGGAGCCATCAGCAGTCAATGTTCTTGAGTGACAAATGTCTGGAGGAGACCCACAAAGCAGAGCCAGTGAAGATTTAAGCAAAGGTGCATCAGACCCCACCACACATATGCAGTGCAAATATTTCCCTCTGATTCAGGCACATGAAGAGCCCCAGAGACACAGAGAGGACAAGGAAACTTTTATCTGAGCAAGTGCAGGAGACTGGTGTGTTGGCATGCAAAGAGCAGCAGCCTGCAAGTGCCCACAGGTGGTCACATCAACTCCAGTCCTGGAGGGACACCTGGCTGTCACTGTGGGCCACTACTCACCTGTCCAGCTGTGCTGCCCTGCATCCTGATTTATCAAGCACAGTGGCTCACTCAGTGCTCCTCACAGAGGGTTGCAGGTGATTAGTCAAGGAGAGCATCTCAGGGCCAGACAAGCGTGGGGAGGAGCCTGTCCCTGTCTCTCCCTGAGGCAAATATATAACCACAATCTATATCTAAAATGAAGGAAAGTCCAAGCAATAACCCCCAAGACCCTCCCTAGCAGACAGTGCTCCTTGGCTGGGGAAAGCAATGAGCCAAGAGTGATGCACCAGCCAGAGGGTCAGTGCTGAGGCAGGACACAGCTGTGAGGAGGGCAGAGAATTGCATGGAGTCTGACAGCAACTGAGCCTTCACCAGGCTCAGGACCACAGAGGTGCTCCATGGAGAACAACCATGGTGCCAGCAAGACCAGAGCTGTGGACAAAGCCCAGGATTGCCACTGTCCACATCCCACTTGGTTATGTCATGCTTTTATAGTCAAAGTGCCTCCCTGAGCACAGGTATCCCCTTTTGCACATTATGGAGCCTGGCTTTTCCAAAGTCACCTGGATAAGCTGATAAAGCATATTCCTTGTCCCTAATTGGAGGTCGTAGAGCCCACATGCTATGGGATTGCAGATTTTGATTAAAAATGTGGCTATGGGGTATAATGTAAACTTCAGCATAGTAGAATCAGATTACACAACCTTCTGCAGGATACAACAGCTTCTCCAATATCCCACCAGGGATGCCACCACTGCACAATTCCTTGAGCTCCCTTTCTGCTCTGCCTTTATGAGTGGGTCCTGCACTTTGGCCTACAAGACTCAAACCACAACACAGATGTCCTTGACCTGGTTGTGAAATACCTTGCTCTGAGGCAAGAGCGTTGCACCCAAATGTGGGGAAAGGGCCAACATGCTGGCAGCTCCTTGCCCTGCAAAATTACCAGAGGTGGAAAAGTCTCTATGTGCACATTTCCAGATGAGAGGAGGTGATCCATGTTCTGCCTCACGTCAGCTGAGATACTGGCAATTTAGATCAGATTTAGAAAGTGGGGGAAAGAGCCATGTTGTCCTGGTTTTTTGAGTTTCTTTAAGCCTTGTGATGTTTATATTCTTGTAATGGAGTTTCTCATACACTTTTATGTAAATAATGATTGTTTTACATTCTTCTCTGTAGGAGGAGAATTTTGATGGACTATTAGTTTGACCAGTGTGGTTGGAGAGGTGGCAATGTCATCCTCCAATCCACTGTCACTTTTGGATCACTTTTGGAATTCTATAAATGTTGAGGTCTAAAAAACAAAATTCTCTTTTCCTATTCCTAGTCAGATACTAGAACACCTTACATGAATTTTATTATTTCTTGTCATGACGGTGACAGAGCCACCTTTGCTGTAACACAGATGCAGCTTTGTACAGTTTAATTTATTTACAGTCATACATTTCTGTCTTATATCTCCTTGACATGAGGCTCAAATAAATAATTCTGGGTGCATGCTTGCCTGCACAGCTGCAGATATTCTGCAAACTTCCTTAGACCCCTTCCTGGTGTAGATTCTGAGCCTGACTAAGGTGTGGATCTGCCTCTCAGATGGCACAACTGAAATACTTTGATTTCTGGTCAGAACCTTGCAGTTTTTACCTAGAATCTCCCTGTTCTCTCTGTGAGTGTTCAAACTTCTGTACAAGAGAGGGCAGGGGACACATAACTTCAACAACCCCCAGTGATAAGCTCCTGGAATTTTTCTCAGCCAACGTAACACACTTCCCACTGGGAGGTACTCTGAACAGGGCAGTAAATGGCATTGCAAAATCCCAAATATCCTGGCCACTGCCTTTCTGGAGCAACCCAGACCTGGTGTTGTCTGTGTCACTTACATGTCTGAAAGCTTTTGTTTGAATGCAGTTTTCAGACCCTAGACAACTTGTGGGCAGAGACAGGACTGGGAGTAATGGGGACAGTTTTGTTCTGCTCACGGTTATGTGTTACTTTTTTATTAAATGTGGTGCTTTTTGGATCTGGATGAGAGTTGGGGTCCTTTCTGTGTGCCCTTTTCTGAGTGTCTCACTGGGGACAGGAGAGATTTTGCTGAAAAGAAGGTAATAAAACCCCAGGATGGAATCCTCTGGGGAGAAGATGGGTGAACATGAAGAACCTCCTTCCCACCACGATGAGTTCTTTCATCAACTTTGTATCCAACCCTCCTGCCGCAGAACACCGCCCGTGCTTCCTCATCCTCAGCTCCAAAACTTTGGAGAGGTGTTTCCCGGCTTTTGTTGGGACAGTGTAAGTATCCCGCAGGGTGGAGGGACCTGTGGGAGGGCGGGAAAGGCTGGGTGGGATCAGGGGAAGGGATGTGCCTCTCCTCCAGGATGCCCGGGCACAAGGCACTGCCGCCATCTAGTGACTTGGGACTCGCCGGTGGCTCCGGCAGAGCCGCTGGTCCACGGCGCTCCTGGGGATGCTCTGCCGGGAAAACGGGCCCGGGACCCCGACCCAAAGCGCCTCTTGTGCCTGGGACATGTACAGGGGCACACTTTGCTGGAGAGGATGGAAAAGCTGCTTACAAACACGAAGTTGAGAGTTTTGCTGTGGTTGTCTTTGAGTGCTGCAACATGAGGGCTAAGACATGCTATTTTAGGGGGATTTGTGCAGGAAAAAAAATGAATTTTTTCTGTTATACAAGTCTTTCTGCTTCCTCAGTCTTCATCATGCTTTGGGATGCCTTTGGAAGGTGGAGAGGTTGAGGAAATCCCCCTGGAGGGATGAAAAATGATGCATTCCAAAAAAGAAATAAGAAAAAAAAAAAGAAAAAAGAGAAAAAGATAAAAAGGTAAAGTCTGACAGCAGCTTTAGCTGGGGTTTGCAGATACAGATGATTCCTGACATATGAGTCCAGAGACCACTAACTGCTCAGGAATGGGCAAGGTCCAAAGTAGAATTGCAAATCCCAGCAGGAATATGGAGGCAGTGAGTAAGACCAGGTTAATTAGAGGCTATTACATTTTCCAGCTCTTCATCTGTTGCTGTAGTGGATGGGTCCTGACAGGCAGCATGGGCACACTTCTCCCCTCCTTTTCTTAAAAATTCAAAATAATATTAAAGAACCATAGAATGAATCATGGAATCACAGAATGGTTTGGGTTGGAAGGGATCTTAAAGATCATCTGGTTCCAACTCCCCTGCCATGGGCAGGGACACCTTTCACTAGACCACGTTGCTCAGAGCTCCACCCAAAATGAAATGCCACTCTAAACTTGAGTTCATGGAAATGGTAGGGCTGAGCATGGGAAAACCTCTCCAAGTAAATGGCAGTGTCATCCTGGTTTGTGTCCCAGGCTGTGTTCTGTGCTCACCTGTGACTGCCACATCAGCAGTCCCTGCACCCCAGCATTAACCACTGACCTTGTTAATGAGGTTTATCACTGCTGATAGACCCAGGGCATGGATAGACCTGTGGCAACAGCCTCTTTGCAGGTGCAGATCAGCAGGTATCCTGGTGTAATCAATTTTTTATTTTACAGGGCTCCTGCATCCCAGAGGGATGTAATGCTGAAGGAATCATCAATCTCACTGTAAGCTCTTCACTTGGAAAAAAAATTGGATGCATTAATGAAGTCATTTCACACAGTTAGAACACACATTAGAAGAATTAGACATATGGTAAGTGAATGCCCAGAGACATAAGGTCCCATGCTGGTGGGAATAGGTGAGGTCTCTGAAGTGTGCTGGGTGGCTCTTGCAAAGATGTACACTGGTGATATTAAATACCTGTATTGGTGAGAAAAACTATCAGCTTGTGCAGTTCTTCCTATGGATTTGATCCTATCCTTGTTCTAGCCTGAATCTGAGCTGAGCTCAAAGTATTCTCTGCCTCTGCATGGGCAAGGAAGGAAAATCCTAAGTTCACCTTGGCACACCATCATGGGAAAGGAGAGATGTTAGAACAGAGGAGGCAAATCACATATCCTGCAGCTTTTTTTTGCTATTTCCTTTATTTCTAATATTTCACTGTTTTGTCCAGAGATACTACTTGCAGGTTTTTGTATCAGCTACCCTGGAGCATTTTGAGGAGCTGACACTGATGTTTTGGAGACATCAGCCACTAAAAACAGCATCCAAGTAAATCATCACTGGGAGCTTCCAGTGACTCCAGGGATGGTGATGGGGAGGTTTCACCATCGATTTAAGCCTGACCAATCCCTGAAGAACAAGGTCCAACCTTATTGTTTTATCCAGAACCTTCTGAAAAGGCCTGGATCCACATCTGGAATGGGGACAGACCTCCATTACAGGGTGAGCACCCCACGGCATGCCATTGTGCCAAGAGGATCTGGTGACTACAGGTACAGGGAGGACTGTGGGGCCACAGCAGGTTTGGGTGGCTCAGGCTTCATCTTTGCAATGTCATGAGGAAAACTGAGCACAGAGATGGTGGGGAGATGCAGGCTGGTTGGTGATATGATTTATATAACTACAGATAAGTAGCTCCCTTCCTAGGTGATTTCCTAGAGGTGTGCTCTGCTCTGGCCCACTGTTTGAGCTCAGATATATTATTAAAACGCTTCTGTTTGCTTCCTGCTCTGCAACAGCTGCCCTGTTCAGCCTTCAGCAACACCATCACAAGCAGCTCTGTCCAGAGCCTGAAATTTACCTACTGCCTCTACCTAAAGAGCCTGCAGAAAGAGTCTTTTGGGATGTTGGGTGTAGAAAAATCATTTTCCACACTAGTGCCCAGGGCAGTGACTGGACCACTCTCTACCAGAAATTTTTCTCATTGCTCCAGTTAGAACCATAAGAATAAAGAGAGAGAGAGGCAATGTATTTAGAGTCAGACTCCAGTGCTTTGGCAGGTGGTATGACCCTTGCTGCAGATGTGGGCTCCGTGGCTCATAGCAGGCTGTTATCAGCCATCCTTTGTACCTCTGCTCCTGCCTGCCTGGGCTGAAGTCCTTTCGCTTTCTCCAGCACTGAGCTGCGTCCTGGGTTTGTGCAGACACCGGTCCTGTGCTGACTCTGCCCTTCAGAAAACGCTGATTATATTAAAATAAAAAGCAGCAAAGGGATGCCCAGCCCTTCCCTGCGAAGAACTGGATTTTTTTGTACAAGCCCTCCCAGGTCTCCTCTCTCCCCTGTGCCTCAGTTTCCCCGCTGATGTGACAGGGCTGTTGGACGGCTGAGCAGAGGTGAGCTCCAGACCGATTGTTCTTGCAAGGGACTTCTGGGGTTTCCTGACCCAAACCCTTCTTTAAGCAGCTTCAATTCAAATTTAAGTCCAAACTCACGGTTTAATCATCTGTCTCCACATTTCCCCACTCGAAGTCAGAATGTCTCCAGAGTTATACAAGAGACCACAAAGTCTCCATGCCCTGCGCCTGATCACTCTGAGGTTAAAAGCCGTCTCCTAATATTTAACCAGCTTTCCCCCTAGCTGCAGCTCGCACCTGCTGCCCCTGTCCCGACTCCTGGCACCAGCAGAAGCAGCTGAGCTCCGTCTCTCCCGCATATTCCCATTCCCAGCCTTGCTGGGCCGTCTCTGCCGGCTGCGCCGCGGCGCCGGGAACATCGGCGGGTGCCACTGGGGACAAGTTTTCCGTGAGCACAGGGGCAAAGGGTGGCCGGGCGGGAAGCGGCGGCCGGAGCGTGTCTGGGCACTTCCCCGCCGTGCTGGGCCGTGCTGGGCCGCGCTGAGGGGCGGCAGCGCTGCCCACGGGCCTGAGGGGGCACAGCCGAGCGGGGCACAGGGCCGGGGGGAGACAGGGCCTCTCCCAGCAGCGCCGGCGGGGTTTGCGCCAGTCCGGAGGATTTAGCTCAGCCCTTCCTACGCTGCGTCAAATCCTGTCCTTAGTTTAACCCCTTTGAACAAAATCAGCCTGCTCTGAAAACCTAGTGATTTCTTTTTTAATTTAAAGCTTCAGCTTTGGCAAACAGCCCACAAAGTTTCATGACGTGCTTCTGCAGCGACTCCTGCGCTGTCAGGGCTTTTCCTCAGGCGGGCAGAGTCTCCCCGGGCAGGGTGGAGGGAAAGCGGGACAAGGAGGCTCCAACCTTGGCACAAATCCCAGGCAGCCTTTCCACCTCCTGCAAGATGCCGAGCGCCCTGCACTGACCCTGGCTGCTCCAGCTTCCTGTGGGAGGAGGTGGTTTGTTCCCTGGGGAGCTCTGTCTGCCCACAGGGGAAGTTTTGGAGGGAGTTGTTTTGGGATGAGGGCCTGTTCCTGGTGTGGGGGTGCTTTGGGTGGCTGGCAGTGATTGCGGTGCCTCCCCAGCAGCCATGGAGTATGTCAGCACACGGGGAGGCACGAGGGCCGTGGACTTCGAGGGAGCTCTTTTCTCTGGCTATGCGCCCGATGGGGGCCTCTTCATGCCCCAGCACATCCCCTCGCTGGACAGGGACACCCTGCAGAGGTGGAGCAGCCTCTCCTACCCTGAGCTGGTGAAGGAGCTGTGCTCCCTCTTCGTCCCGGCCACGCTGGTCCCACGGAACGCGCTCAACGGTGAGCTGCGTGGGGAGCTGCTCGCAGGGACCTGCACGAGGGTTTGGGGGGGTCTGGATGCATCTTCCTGCCTTTCCCCCATCCTCTTCACAGCCCCCAAGAGAAGGAGCCTGCTGCACATTGCCTGCTCCTTTCTGTAGCCTGCTCTCCTCTGTCACCTTGCTGGCACTAGTGGAAAAGGTGTCCCCTGTGTAAAAATAGGGGTTCTGGTGACAGCAACAAGCTGATGTTGTGGCCCTGCTCACTGCTGGGGCTCCCTCCAGGGCTTTCTGCTGCTTCATGCTTGCCTTGATGTGTGTTTTGAAATGTTTTTAACACTTATGAGCTATCTTTTCCACCAGAGGGCAGCTGCAACCAACCTCTGTCTCAACAGCACATTGGTGTAAAACTCGGGTTTCCTGTATTTTATGTTTTAATATTGTTTTCTGATTGTGTGGCATGTCCCCTGGGATTACTTAGTACAGAGTTATCAAACAGCATGAAGCTGTACTGGGTCATTCCTAATAACCACAAATAACTTTTGGGGTATCTGTCACTACACAGAGCCTTTGGTTGTGCAGAAAGGTACCCAGGAGCACAAAGAGCACAGATGCAGGAAGCCATGGGTCAGAAAAACACTCCTTTAATTTAACAGGCCATTTAACCATTTTCCCTCTAGAGCTGATCGACAGGGCCTTCAGCAGATTCAGGCACAAGAATGTTGTGCATATGTCCAGGCTGAAAGATGGGCTGAACATTTTGGAGCTCTGGCATGGAGTTACGTATGCATTTAAGGACCTGTCCTTGTCCTGCACAGGACAGTTTTTACAGTATTTCTTGGAGAAAAGGCAGAAGCATGTCAATATCCTGGTGGGTGAGTATGAATTCCTGGAGGTAAGGTTCTTGGGCAGGCCTTTACCTTGAGAGCCATCATCCTACAGCCCTCCCCAAAGATGCCCCAGGATAACTTTATCATAAAAATAAATAATCTCCAGGCAATGCCAAGGTGGCTGCTCAGGCCAAAAACATCTCATGTAGCATATCTGCATCTTTTCCTTAAAGTGCAGTGATGCAGGTTTGATTGATGCAGCGATTTTTTGCTTTTCTTGGTGCTTCCTTTGAAACAGGGACTTCAGGGGACACAGGGAGCTCGGCCATCGAGAGTGTGAGAGGGCAGAAGAACGTGGACATCTTTGTTCTGCTGCCCAAGGGGTTCTGCACCCAGATACAGGAGCTGCAGATGACCACTGTCATTGAAGACAACGTCCACGTCTTTGCTGGTTGGCACTGCTGTTTGGACTGTCCACTTTATGGCCCTGCTGTGTCAAAACCTTGACCCTAAAAGTCTGAGGGGGCTGCTCAGTGGGATTTGCAGCTTTAGCAGCTGCAGCCAGCTGGGTCATTGCTATCACCATGCCCAGACATCTGGCTAACAGCAGATAACTTCCCCAGTTTGACAACCAAGCAGTTTATGGCTTCTTTTCCTCCTGGCTGTAGGCCAGGGCTGCCTCCGTGCAGGTGGTTGGTGTTTGGCTGAACTAAATTCAGCACCATTTTTTGTCACTAAAAGGATTTGGAGCCACCCCTTCCCTCTGTCCTCTTGCCTTCATGAGTGATCCACCTCCTACCACCGTGCCATCCCTGTGGATTGATATCACCACTGGTGCTTGATCTACTTGAGTTCCCATGAACTCCTCTGCTCAGCCTGATCTCACCTTGGCATCTCACAAGGGGATGCAGCATTTTCCTTCCTGGCAGGTTTATAGTGGGTAGAATCAGGAGTCCAGAATGCTGTGTCTGCAGAAACCACCTGACATCCACAGGGTGCCACTCAGGCCCTGGTTCACACAGCCCCCAGGGCAGATGGGCAGCTCCTGGCCACAGCAATCCCCAGGGCTTGAGACCAACCCTATTTCTGAGCAGAAATACCTCGTGCCTGATGCACTGCTGCTGGCAGATCTAATCTTCCCTTTCTCCTTTTGACAGCTCATGGGAACAGTGATGAAATCGATGAGCCGATCAAGGAACTGTTTGCTGATGTTGATTTTGCTGGAAAATACAACCTGATGAGCTTGAATTCTGTCAATTGGTCCAGGATTATGGTGCAGATTGCCCACTACTTCTATGCTTACTTTCAGTGCACCCCATCCCTGGATACCACCCAGCTGCCAATGGTGGAAATTGTTGTGCCAACGGGAGGAGGAGGAAATATCACGGGTAAAGGGAAAAAGAGATGGGTTAGATAAGAGAGAGAGAGAATGCTCTGATCTATGGACCAAAAGCACTTTGCAGATACTGGGTATTGCTATTTATTAAAACACCCACTCTCTGGTAGGATTTCTTCAGAACCACTTATATTTTATTACTCATGTATGGTTATTACTCAATTTAGGTGTCACTGATGATTTGCAAGGTGCAGAAAAACCCAAACCACTCTTTGATGATGACTGTAACTATCTTGAGGATGGGCACATTAGGAGAGGACAGAATGTGTTTGATGCAGGAAAGAGGGAAAATGCTGTGGCTCTGATTTCTTAAGTGAGACATTAACAGAGGTGTGCAGTCCTGCCTGGTCCTCTCTGGTTTGCATGGTAATGCATGGTCAGGAGAACCACTCTTAATTGCATAATCTGGCCTTCTAAATGAGAGTCCTTGATTACCTCAATCCCAAAATAGGTGTAGAACTGTCTTATGAAAGCAATAAAGGATTTTATATATTCACTGCTCTTCCAGGGTGACATCAGAGTGGCAAAAGCCCAAAATCTTCATCTCTTCTGTTTGCCTGTCAGCTGCCTGAACTCTCTGTCCCCTGCCTATCCATCAGCAAAAGTGGAGATGAGCAAGGGTCTGTGTTCAATGGCAGGTGGAGCATTGCATCCCTGGATTTTATAATCTGTGCTCTACCAAACCACTGAAGTCAGATATCTCAAGAGTCCACTAGGGAATATCATTTGTGCCTGCTTCTGAACTAGATGCACAATCAATTTGTACAATGACTTCTTTGCTAGATCGCCTTCAAATGTTTCTTCATCAAGCACTCATGCATTTTTTTTCCCTAGCTGGCTGTATTGCCCAGAAAATGGGGCTCCCAATTCGACTTATTACTGTGGTGAACAGCAATGACATCATTCATAGGACTGTTCAACATGGAGATTTCTCACTGGCAGAGAGTGTGAAGGCTACGTTAGCATCAGCCATGGATATCCAGGTATGTAGTCAGCTGGCCAAAATGCAAAAATAGAAAATATTTCTGGGGTTTTTTTTAATCTTGTACTCAATTCTACCTCTAAAATTCTGCCACTCGATGCATTAGGAGGTGTGACTCATATTGACCATTTATGCTACAGACTGCTGAGCTGAGAGAGATCCTTCTCCCTCACTTCTCAGGGCTTGACTTTCTGATCTTTGTTGTTGAGTGCTGGGTTTCTGGGGATCCTTCTGTGCAAGCTTAGCGAGACAGGGACATTTCCACAACATGTGACAACTACAGAACTAACAATGCCATCGTGTCACAAGGGTTTTGTTGATGCTTCTGAAAAACTCCACAAAGAGCAAGAGGAAAGACTAGGAAGGAGGTAGAGAAGTCCAGAAGAAATCTTTGTTCATGGCTGCCTGCAGCTTGCTCAGAGCAAAACAAGTCCCAGCAAGCAGGGAAAGGCCTTGGAAAGAAAAGTCATGGAGGTACAGAAACCAAACACCTGGAAGCACATACCTCCCTTTTCATTCCCACCCTGGGATCCCCAGGGATTGGATCTGCTTCCAAACAAGTGATCAAAGTGGGAAACCCTTGATGTTGTATCTCTGTGGCCTTGAGATACCTGGATTTTCCAAAAGCTGTTCAAACACACTGGGAGGACCTGGGAGTGTGGAGGGACTGCCATGCTTTGCAGTCACTAAGTCCCTATGCCCCTATCACCAGAATGTGCTCTGCAGCTTGACTTTCCTCCTGAGCCAGGAACTTGTGGGGCTTCTCAGGGCTCCAGGAGTAACTGGGCTCTTCTCTCAGCCCATCTCCCTTCAGTAGCACTAGTCAGCAAGTGCCAGACTTTGGGATCTTGTAGGCAGAGTCAGGTGAGGAAATTTCCTGAGATTCCTGAGGAGCTAGATGAGTGAATCCCTCTGCACATTCCTCCCCATGGCTGCATGTGATGTTGCTGTTCAGCTCACATCTGAAGTATCCATGCAAATATTTTTGTAGCTAAAGAGACCATTTGTTCTGGAGGGGAATTCAGGAGGTCTCTGTTCAGCAGGTTCAGCCTTGGGGTCAGGTGGGATTGCTCAGGGCTTTGTCCATTTGGGTGGTGGAAACCTTCAAAGATGGAGAGTGCACAGCCTCTTTAGGTTGCTGCTTCTGCAGACTAAGCTAAGGCAGAGAAAACTTTCCTGTTAGATGCTGCCTGAAGAGTTGAAGGTGAAGCAGAGAGTCTGGTGTGGATGAGCCTTGCAAGGAGCAATCCCAGGACAATCCCAGCAGATGCTGTGTCTTTGCAGCCAGGCAGGAGCTGTTCTTTGTCCCTGAGGTCAGGAAGAACCACAGAGCTCATATCCACCCTCCAAAACTTTGTCCCCTCCATGACCTGGGCCCCATCCTTCTCCTGGAGAGCTCTGATGGTGTGGGACAGAAGCAAAAACCTTACTTAGATGGTGAGGCTGGTACTTGCACCAGTGCCATGGCCCACTTCAACTTACTGATGTCAGCATAGTGTTCTGTAATGGAAACCATAAGGCTGGTGGGAATGGAGGCTGAAGGGGAAGTGTGGGGAGAATGTGGGAAGGATGTGGGAACAGCAGAAAGAAGGACAGGAGAAAGGGTGTCAGAAGCACAGTGTTGGAGGCACCTCCAGGAGCAGGTCATGGAGGTCCAGGCATGCTGACCTCTATCTCCTCAGGACAGCCTAAGACAGGGGACAGCCTAGAGCAAAGGGCAGGCTACACCCAGACTAGACTGAAGATTAGAGGCTGGAGGCTCTGGGAGATGATGGTGGGAAGATGAAGAACAGAACTGGGCCCATAAGGCACACAGATAAGGGCACAAAAGGCTGAGTAAGTTCTGATGACTCGACGAGGTAGGCACACAATGGAGTGACAAAAGGTCACGGGCACTGTCAGGTGCTAAAAGTTATGAAGAGTTTATCCAAACCCAGCACTTGAGCCCAGGAGGTGAGATGATGACTCTGTAAATTGGTGCCCTTGTCCTGTCTGTCCCTACAAGGTATCTCAGCCAAACCACCTGGATGAATGTTTCTTGGTGCTTGTAAATGTGCAGGAATGAGGCAGGGCAGAGAAATTGGTTTGGGACCCTCCTGTATGGTCTTGCACAGAGTTCTGCTGCAGTGTTGCAATGCTGATTGCTCCACAGGGATATGGGCCAGTCGGGCCCTATATGTGCCCTGTAAATTCATGGAGATTATCAGCCAGCCCTGCAGGGAGCTGGTGCCTCATTAAGTCATGCAGGAGCTGGGTGACTCACAGCAGCATCTGCAACACTGAGTAAACAGCTGGATATTTCTGGTTCTCCAATACACAGTGTGTTATTAGCCTGGGCTCCTCACGGTGATGGTACAGATGTGGTCAAGCTGTTGATTCATCAGCCATTCCTTCATTTTCTGTTTTAATCTGATGGTCACTGTCAGACTGCTCTGACAGGTCAGAGGTTCAAAAGACATTGTGTTCCCAAAGACTTGTCCTGGGATGTAGGTGAGCAAAGGGAAGACAAAAAGCCCACCCTGGCTTCCACCAAGAAAAACAGTGGTAGGACCTCAGCCCTAATGAGACATCAGAGAATCCACAAGGATGCTTCCCCCCTGTTTGAATTCCTCACCTGTTGCTTTGTTATCCCAGGAGCCTTACAATGTGGAGAGGATCCTCTGGCTGCTCTCAGGCTCTGACAGCCTCCTGATAAAAACTCTGATGGAGCAATTCAACATCTCAAAAAGGCTGAAGCTGCCAGAGGATTTGCACAGAAAGGTCAGTTCCTCACCCATACAACACTGTGTCTGTGTGTGTGTGTAAGGAGATTATTGCTACCAGGTATTTCCAATTCATTTTCAGAATTAAAAAAAAATCATAGTGGAGAGTATGCAACTCTCCAGAAATTTAACTGTGACTCCAGGATAGTTTTATATCAATGTGTGTACATGGAGAGACTAAAAACCCCCTTTTTTTTTTTTTTTTTTTAAAGAATGCTCTCCCTTCTTCACGAAAGTAACTTAAAAATTACCTGCAGTTATTTAGGTAGCATATGAACTTGGCCTATCCTTGACCATACACTGAAGCATTGTACAGTGGATGCTGGCACAAATTCAGCCTTGCTGTTACAGCAAAGGAGAGCACAAACACAAAGCAGAGAGAGAAACAAGACAAAACCAAAAATTTGAGTTGTGAGAGAGCCAGGAGCAAAATCCTGCCTTTTCCTGTCCCAATTTCCAATGTGCTCTCCCTCACAGAGCAGCCTTTGCCCAGTGCCCACTCCTGCTTGTGCTGCAGAAGGATAAATACTAAATAATTTTATTATTAAAAGCAAGAAGAACTGTTACACTGAGGTGTACAAGTCCTCAGAAACTCCCTCAGAGCATGGAAATAGCAGTGCAGAGGTGAGGAGCTGAGTCCTGGCTCCTGCCCACCCACACTCGCAGCACGTGTGGACAGAAACCCCTTGCCCACTCTCCATCCCTGTGGTTTATTCCAGCAGTGCCTCATCCCCAAGCTGCAGCAGCACCCCCTTTTCCTTCAGTCTCTGGGGCAACCCATCCTCCAGCCTATTTCCACCTGCTTTGCTGAGTGCCTGTGGCACAAAGCCAGCTGGGAACACGTTGGGTGGTGGTGCCCTGTGCTATCCTCCCCCTTTCCCCACAGCTCTCCGAGACCCTGGGATCGTGCTCAGCTTCTGACCAGGACATTGTGGGAGCCATGCGGCGCTGCTGGGAGGAGAACCAGTACCTGCTGTGCCCCCACTCTGCTGTGGCTGCTCACTACCACTACTCACAGCCACACAGGTAGGGAGAGCCATGGTCAGGAGCATTAGGGACTGGGCCATCACTATCCCCTTGCTCCTGCAGCATCTCCAGCCCCCAGCTCGCTTACACCATAAGTTTTCTTTTCTTGTCTTTGCTTTCCAGCATCCCCCGGTGTTGCTTGGCTCCAGCCTCTGCAGCCAAATTTCAGGATGCCCTTCTCCGAGCTGGCCTGGCTCCCCAGATCCCCCCTGAAATCACTGCTCTGACAGCAATGGAGACCAGGTCCACTCCCCTGGAGCGGGGACAGCACTGGGCCCAGGTGCTCCGGGGCCGGATTGAAGCTGTGGCACAGCAGTGGGAGGCACAGGCAGGTCAGTCTGCACCCCAGAGCAGGGGATCACTGGGCAGGTAGTCACACAGACATGACTCCTGGGCACAGCTGGACAATGCCTCCCAGGGCTCATTCTCCACTCCCAGAAAAGCTCTGTCTTATGCTGGGAGTCTCCATGCAATCATTTATTAGCAAGAATTCACTTCCCTGTGTAATTGGACTATCTCATAACATTTTCAGTAAAGAGCACTGCAATCATATGCCTTTTTCCTAATAAATCAGAAAAGCTGATTAAAACTCTGAGTAAACCTGGCTGTTCCATCATTACTGGCTGGTACAGAAAGCTGTCATAGCACTACTCACAGCTGCCTGCTTCTTGAGCATTATCCAGTGATTCTGGCTCTGTGCTGGGATGTTCAGCCCAGCAATCCCAATAGCACCCAAGATGCTCAATAGGAAACACATACAAGAGTGAAGTGGATCCACTTTACCCATCCCTCTAATTTAAGCAGTGCCAGGGATTGTTCCCAGGTGTTGAAACTTGCTCTGTGATAGTGTTAAATAGCAGATCTTTTCCCTGGACAAGTTGATCTTAAAGAGCTATTTTCCAGTGCTGTATCTCACAGCTTTTGGTCCTAGTCTTGCTTCAGACTCTTCCCAGGCAACTTCCACTGTAACAAGTAGGAAATGGGAAATTCCCTTTATCTTCTGCCTGAAACTTCAGGTCTTTCAATACCACGTTCTCATCATATACATATAAATACATAAATACTTTGTGTGGGAGCTGCCTCCACAAGTCATGCATCTGGCAGGGATCTCTTGTGCCTAAAAAAGGGGGAAGAAAAATAGGAATAATTATACCAGGGGGGAAAAATCCCCCTTTGCCATCAAAAAAATTCCCCCTTTGACATCAAAGGAAGTCCTGTAATGGGAGGATTAATTTGAAGGTTTAGTGGCATTTAACAGGGTAAAAGTAAATTCTGTGAAGTGATTCAGCTTGGGATGTTGCAGAGTGTGCGGGAAGAGTGGGAAGCTTGGCCTGGGCTGCAGGCTGCCTTGCTGGCACCCAGGCAATCTTTTCTTTGGCTCCCTCTGGCACAGCTGGCTCTGTGCCACCTCCTTCCATCCCACCGAAACCCTGCAGGAGAGGAGGGACCTGTGCCTCCTCCAGGGTGGGGGCTGAGGCTGCCCCATCCCAATTAACGGGGATGAGGGAAGCAGCTTAGCTGAGAATGATGTAAAAACCACAGCACTTGGATGTTTTTGATGCTAACAGCTCTACTTGCATGGATTGAGCAGCTGGGAGGTGGGGTCCAGGAATGATGTTTCATGAGGCCATCATTCACCCTTCTTTAAGAGGCAAACTATCAAAATACCTCTTATTTAAGCAGCAGCTTCATCCTCACAAATAACCCTTCCCCAAAGCATGGCTTTGCACTGGGGGTGGTGCAGGATGTCTCTGGGGTGGCAATAAGAAACTTCCTGATCCCTTTTGAGCCCCATGATCAGCTTCCCCTTTCATTGATGCAGATGGGATGCTCATTGGACCCCACTGCCCTTAACAGCTGCCTCCCCAAATCTTGTGGTTCTCAGCCAGGCCCAGTTGCAATTTAGCCCTTAATCATATCTTAAGACACCCTGCAAGAGGGGAGAGGTCTGAAATTGCACCCAGGGGACAGGTTGCAAATCTGGCTGGCAAGACCCCAACCCCTCACTGGGGAACACTGTGAAGGATGGGGTGAGTGGGGCTGGACTTGCAGCCTGCCAAAATCCTGGTGTGTTTTGCAAGCAGAAAGCGTGACAAATGCATTCCATGCTCCCAGTGCCCTCAAGCAGTAGGATGAGTAAAGGGTCCAGCCTCATTGCAGGGTGAAAAGGAGTTTAATTCTCAACCAACCCTGAGGGTACCCTTATGGGGTGAGGATGCTACATCTCCCCCAGCCCAAATCAGACTTTTTTTAGGGCAGGACACTTTGAAACCCTCTCTGAGATCTCTGGAGCAGAAGAACAGCAGGAAAAGCCTGTTCCATGCCTGGAGCCAAGACAGAGGGAGCAAGACAGGCTTGCCTTGCAGAGGGGCTGTGTTCCCACAGAGGGCAATGCACAGCCACACGTACCAGCCCGGTGCCTGGGATGTGGGAATGAGCCTGGCCCCATGGGTGTGCTTTGTCCCACCACCTGCTCAGGGACCATGGCATCCGTGGCTGCTCTCACACCGGGAGTTCCCACTCTGTCCCCAGAACTCGTGCTTGGGGCTGTGCTTGCTCATCCTTGGTCTCTGGCTGAGAGGGAAGGTCAGCCTGGTTTGGTGGAAGGATGGAAAATAGAGGGAGGAAAGTCACACAAAAAGTGGTACCTCCTCACGCAACACTGATGGGTAGCTGCAGGCTCTGGCAGCTTCACATGTTCCTGGGGTTAATGGTATTTTAGTCCTGCACCTTCCATAGCTGATCACAAACACAGGGCAGGCTTGTCAAATAATTCATCTCATACATCAACTGCTCTTGCTTTTCTCCAGCAAAAATTCCAGTTTAAGGTCCCTGACCCCAAGCATGTCTGACAGGTCATCCAAGAGATAGTGACGCTACAAACTGGTGACCATACTCCATGGGGACACTGTATTCCCCCACTGAGGGACATGCCTGGGACATGTTCCCAGCTCCTACCTCAAGGAGAAAGTAATGTCTTGGGATGGAGATGCAGTGTGTTGAGGTAGAGGAATAGGGTCATAGCTCAGCTGGAGTTTCTGCTCAATAATTCACACGTACCAAAGTAATTGCTGTCCTGAATCAAAGTCACTTGTAGTTGGCGTGTCCAACAAGGGATTGGGGTGCCTGTCCTGTTGTGGTTTGGGATCTGTTGGACTACAGGTGGGGTCTGCCCTCTAAGCCATCTGCCTCTGTGGGGACTTCATCTGCCAGCAGAGCCATGCTGTGGTTCAACCCTCCAATCATTAAGAGTGCCATTAAGAGATCTATTCACTAAAGGGGGACATGGGATGACTTGCTGACTGCTGCTCTGACTGAGATAAAATTGAGAGGAATATAAAATTCCAAAGGAGCTGTGGGTGAGGAGTCTCTTTCCCATGAGCAGAGCAGTCCAGCCTTCTCCTGTGCTTTGTCACAATGTCCATCCCCATCTTCCAGTGAGTGGCCACCCAAAGAATTGATCTTTGGGCAATTAAAAAGTCCACTGACTGGGCTGTCACGTCCTTCTACTCCATCTACGAGCTGGGAGGAGCCCACAAGGTGGTGAATTATAAGCCAATGCTTTAAAACAGTGTTCTGAAGGTTTGGGAGCTGAATTATTATTTATAATGCCCTGGGGGCCCCATGTAATTTATGGACAGGTATGAAGACAAGTAGGCGCTCAGACATGGGGATGAGCACAGTGTAAATGCTGAGATAGAAGGATAGATAGATGGATGGATGAAGATAAGCTTCTTGGCCAAGAGAGCTGGAGATTGAAAAACTGGAGATGGAGAAGGCTGCTCAGACATCTCTGCTCTCCTAGGGTGATACCTATACTCCCACTACTCTCACTCTGTAAAATGTCATCTCAAACTTGGTGCAAATCATTTATTTACTCTTATTTTTTTTAATTTATCCAAAGTGCAAGGAAAAAAAAGTAAAAAGGAATTGCTTTGTTGTTGCAATTTGCTGCTAGGCATTCCTATGTGTGCTAATGATAAGTATTAATTAAATAGCTTTCAGTTGTCTTTTAAATGCAGTTCTTTCAGGCTGTAATTAAAAACAGACACCCAACCCTTTCTGTCTGCATAGGAAGAGGCAGGTAGGCCTCTGGAGCTCTGCACTTCTTTCCTTGTAACAGGAGAGAAGTGGAAAATGAGGCAAAACCAGTTTCCATTGAAAATTCACTACCCTGTGCATGTCCTTCACGGGGAAGGCAACCAGCTCAAGGAAATTAAAGGAATGTGACTTCCAAGATCTCAGCCCTGCAATCAAAGTAAGTTTATTTGCCCTTAAGATCTTTCGGCTTCATACATTTAAAAGGCAGAGGAGATCGCTTTGTTTGATCTCTGGGCTACACAGGCTGCTGAACATCCTCCTGATACATTCATCATGCCCAGAAGAAACTTGTTGCCTTATGAACATTTTGATCTGAGTAGCTGGAGATAGGATTCCATCCCTCTCATTTGTTTCTTGCTTTCCCCTGTTTTTGTTTTTTTTTTTCACTCTTGCTGTGAAAAACCAGGCGCTGCTGTAAATCCCCATCCCTGTGCTGCTCCTCTGGTCATTATTAAATATCTCAACTTAGGGTTGGGAGCTGCTGCTCAGGGAAACTGGAGCTTCCACTAGCCCTACTACCCTCTGCCTTTCCCAGCTTAAAATAGACTAAAGCCTTCTAGAAATGCAAATAAAATGCCAGATGCTCATGTGATGGAAAGCAACCACCAAGTAAAATTTCCCATTTGCCCGCAACACTGAATGACACTTAAGCCCAAATTTTTTCTGCCCTTAAAGGCAACTGGGCTTCACTTATCTAAAATGCTGCTGTTAATCAATAAATACATGGGAAGACAATGGTTGTCTTTTGTGCAGCTTATGAGAGTGGTGGGGGAAGATGCAGCTCCCTGAGAGGATGCCTTGGTCAGAGATGGCCCATGAGAGAAAAGTTTCCGTGTTCAACAGCTGCATATCCTTTTTTTTTTTTTTTTAATGGAAACATTTAACTATGCATTTGAGTAATTTATAACCTGAGATGTGTAGAATTTGTGTAATAAATACACAGAAGATATAAGGCAGACACATTGCCTGTGAGAGGATCTTCGACTTGGGGCAGTGCAGCACTTTGGTCACCCAGGGTGATGCTCCTCTGCCTTGATAACTCCTCACACACTTCATAAAACAGCCACAGCCCTTTTGGGGTCCTGTCAACCCAAGGCTGGATTTGCTGTGGGTTTTTTTGTCTCCCTCACCCCCATGGCTATGTCTGTCTTGTGATTTTGATGCAGCTGGATGGGTATGCACAGGGAGTTGGGAACACAAGAAGGGGTCTGGGACACTCTGCAGACTCCTGCCCTGGTGAGGGGAGCACGGGGCTGGGAGCATCTTTGGGGCTGTTGGTGGCAGCAGCAACAAAAGTGGCTCAGAAGGGATTTTTTTCTCACTTATTTTTGTTTTAGAAATGAGAAAGGGGGAGAAATGGGATAGAAAAAGCAGGGGAAAAAAGTAAGCATTCAGAAATTAAATGCTTAATTAAAAAGGAGTTTGAATTTTCTTGAATTGAATCAAAAGATTTTTTTTTTTCGGCAAACATGAGCTTCTTTTGAGCAGAAACTGAAAAAAATAGAGCCTTAAAGAAGGTGGTTTTTACCTAAGCAAAATTACTCACTTTTAGCCCAAATGGTTTAAATTATGTTTCAGTTTTGGGAATGAGAAGGAAATATAGAAATTTTGCAAATTCTAGGAATATTTACAACACCATATCACAAAAAAAAAGGTGTTATGGGGGAGATGAAAAGCAGAACAAGAGGGCTGGAAAAGACTAGCGAGCCGCTGCCCTCTGCGGCTCTGTCCTTGCCCTGACACCCCTGAGATCACCCCGAGCACTTCAAGATCACGAGATACTGAGAACAAAGAGTTTGTGTTCTCTTTTTTGCTCTGTAGTTCCCTGCATTTACAGGCTCCCAAAGCTGGTTCAGCACTTTTAGGGCAGGTTAGAAACCAATTCTTAAAGAAAGCAGAGCAGAAAATCAAATATAATGTGGCTCCAGGAGGGTGATGCTTTCAGAAAAATAGCAAAACTAATGATTCCTGAAAAACAATTAAATTAAAAAGTGATGAGCACAGGTCAGTGATATTTTGTGCAATTTCTCATCTCGTTGCTCTTGCCTTGGGACCCTTCAAGCAGAGCATCACAGTTGTTTGCAGAACTTTTTGCTCACGAAATGAAACAGCAGCATGATGCTGCAGTAAAAGAAGTGGGAAAGGGAGAAGGAGCTGTGTCTGAACATGGCTTTATTTTGGTATCTGACAGAGGGAATGGAGCAGGACTCACTGTGCTGAGTCCTGAACTGACATGGGAAAAGGAAGATGAAACATTTTGGTATTGAAGTTTGCAATCAGAGCTTAAACAACAGATTTTGAGGATGGTTCTGTCACTGACTTTCTGTGTGACTCTGGGAAGGGTCGAGGTGAGGTGAGGAGCAGGGGGACCCTCCTGCAGCTCCCCCAGCCTGGTCACTGCCACCTGGGGGACTCCTGGGGTCCCACAGTGCCTGGGACCAGGCTGCTGCCACCTCCTCACCCTGAGCTTGATGCCCTGCAGCTCCTCTTGGTCCCTACCTGCCGGGCAAAGCAGCAGCACCCTGGGAACTCCTCGCTTCCGCTCCTCGGGATGCTTGTGGGGATTAGCCAAGCTGTGCTCCCTAAACCCATCACATGTGTTTCAATAGTTTTAATTGTTGCCTTTAAGATAATTACAGGCTGGAGAGCGAGGACAGGAAGAGCCCTGTGGATTTGCACTGGCTCGGGAGCACCGTTGTGTACGGAATGGGATATCTGCCACTTGGAAGTGTTTTTCCTGCTTGGGAGAGTGGTTTGCATGCCAGAAGCAGGGAAGGCCACAGATCCCCACTTCCCATGGCTGGAACAACTGGAACAAGGTGTCCCCCTGCCCTCACTCCACTTGCCCTGGGGAAAGAATCCTCCAGCACCTGGCTCAGCAGTTACTGACCCTTGCTCATTTAAGCTGCAGCTTTTTCCTCCTTCCCACCTCTGTTCAGAGGGGAATGAGGACCTGAAGTGAGCAGGATGCTGAAAATGAGGCTCAGAGTGGGGTAAGGAGCATCCAGGGCCCACTTTGCTTAGAGATGAGAAGCAGAAGCCAGTCCCAGCACTCCCCTTGGCTCTTAGTGGGGTGGACCATACTTGGGTTTTTTACTATATTATGGTTTGTCCTGGTCCCTTGCTGGTTATCCAGCCTTCATCACCGGAGAAAACACTTTCCTGATTTTAAAGGGAGATATCTCTGTCCCTCCCATAGCCTGGAGTAATTCAATATTGAGTGAGAGGATTGCAGTCACTGCTTTTCCTCTGTTTGCACCTTTATTGCAATTATTTTGTTAGAGCTCCCTGCTGGAGGGCAGGGCAGGCAGCTCTCAGGAATAACACAACTTCCTGGATGCTGCCTCACCACAGAAGAGCTGGGGCAGCACTGAGGACCCCTCCTGGGGCACAGACCTTCCCCAGGGTTCACCACACAACACAGGATTTCTCCTGAGATCCTCTCCAGCCCGTTGTGTCGCCAACAGGGCAACCCTGCAGGGGGTTCTTGCCTTTGCACTTGCAGTAAAATTTTATCAATAATGCTTTTTAAAATGAAAACAAGATTTCATTTACATCCAAGAGTTTGCTCCAGTGCAGCCTCCTGGCTGCAGGATGTCTCATGGCTGGTGTGGGTCCAGAGAATCTGGCTGGTTGCTCCCAGACCCTGAAACGGTGATGAGGGGCCTGGCACAATGAGGGTGGGATTTGTTTTAGCATTCAATCCATAGAAATTCATTTAACAGCACTTCCCCTAAATTGCTGCCTTTCTTCCACCTGAACTCCTAAAATGGAAATAATCACGTCAGGGAAAAAAATTTGGAACAACTCAAATATTAAAATGCAGTGAAGGTGAGCTGGCTCCTGGGTGGAGGGGACGGGGATGGGCCCCGTCGCTGCTGCCAAGGTGAGTTTTGGGGACCTGTTCAGACCTACATCTGCTGGCAGTGGATTAGAAGTCAAACCCACCTGAAATCCAGAAATGAGCATCCTGAGGGGCTCCTCGAGGATGGGATATTCCCCTCCATGAGCTGCCGACTTTGCCCCAATAATCCTTCACATCCCATCCCTCTTCTCCCTCTCCCCTTTTCCCTTCCCTTCCCCTGTGATGTGACGCATTGGCAGAGGAATAAAATAATCAGCTATTGCTTTATTACTTTTTCCACCCCTGCTTCCCTCACGGGCAACTGTATTTCGGCAAATGTTTTTAATATTTGCTAATAAAAGCAGCTCCAGTAATGACATGCTCCCTCCCAAAGACAAAATTACCGGGACCGGCGTTATCTAACAAACTCGTTTTGGCACAAGCGCGTCTGCGTTCGAGCCATTTCTGCCCATTCACAGGATTATCAGCCATCTCTGCAGCCAGCCCCAGCCCTCCTCTCTCATTCCTAGTTAATTGGTGTGAAATTGGAGCAAGTTCTCAGGTGATAATGTGTTTGCATTTACTGCTTCACTGAACCACCCTAGCCACTCAATCCCAGCTTCATTAAAGCTTCAATCTCAGCTTTTGCTCCTGGCTGTGAGCTTCAAACCCTATTTCCTGCGTGGCAGACATACAGCCTAACACATGTCAGGAAGACAGCTTGAGCAGAGCTGCTGGGAACAAGCACAGCTACTGCCCGGGCGCCGCTCCGGGAAAATCACGTTCGCGGTGGGAAAGATGCTTGGAGTCCCCACGATGGCTTCACGCTGCGTTGGTTGGCTCCCTGCTCTGGAAAAAGGCATCTTTTATACCCTTTAATTATACTTGATTAATGAATTAATTTTAATTTTTTTTTTTTGCAGCACTTTGAAGATAAAAACCCCTTCGTCTGAATTCTGTGATTAGTATTTAAAGACTCAAGTGAAATATTTGTAGGCAGAAAAACCTAACCGAGGAATGCCTGTGTTCAAGCATTCAATAGGGCCTATTCACAGGATAGATTCCAGGGTTATTATTAGCAATAAGGTTATCTTTGGCATAATCTTTTTATGCACAACATGCTATTGGATTCCACCCTCCTTTTTCACTCAGGCCCTGGGGCAGAAGGTAGACAAACCAGAGCTGGTTCAAGCCTTGCAAGTGTTTTTCATGCAAGTGGAGCTGAAGCCTGGCAAAGTCTGCCATGGTTATATTTAGGACAAACCATAGGGGGTTTTTGGTGCAAGATGCACGCCCCAGAATGCTTCTGCACGGAGGGAGAAGTGTGCTGCCCCTGGGGTATCTCCAGCCCTGACAGCACACGCTGTAGGGGACCTGCTGCACACTGGGGACATCTGTGACACCCTGTGGGGGTGACCCTTCAGTCTGAACGGAGAGGGAGGGATTGGGCTGGTCCTACTCCCTCAGGTCATGGAGGCAGCTCCAAGCATCCCCCGGGCGTGCGAGATTTCGCAGGTCTGGACACAGCTCTGGGCTCGGACAGGTCTGGACACAGCTGGGAGAGAAGCCCTGCCAGCCACACCACCGGGTGAATCTCTTTTGGGGAGCTGGAATCGGCTCTCTGCTGGGGTGGCTGTGCCCCGGGGGTCGCACCTGCCCCCAGCCCCAGCCAGGAGGGCTGACACGAGTGGGGCCGCAGGTCCACAGCTTGATCTGGGCATGAAAAGGAGAGAGCAGCTGTCACCTGCCTGCCTCTTAATTTGGTGGTATTTCTAGCTCTCATAAAGGTAAATGTAGGAGGTGGGGTTTTGTAGTTGTTGGTGGTGCTTTTTGGTGTTTTGTTGTGTTTTTTTTAATGGGTGGTGGGTGTGATTTTTCAAACGCGTTCCCTTTGGCACGTCTGTGCCAGCAGCGTCGGTGAGAGCCCCGGGATGCCTCTGCTGGAGCCCGGGAACACCTTCCTTTGAAACTTGCCCTGTGTCTCCCCAAACCCACCACTGAGCACTGGAGGTGGGAGCAGGTGAGGCCACCTTTGGCTGTGGTCCTTTACCCTGAACAGCTCAGCTGCTTCACAGGGTCCCCAAGTCACCCCAAAACCAGCCTCAAAAATTGATCAGGGCCGCTCCTCCGCGGCCAGGCTCCCCAGCCTGGGTGCAGGCAGAGCCAAAACACATAGAGGCACATTAAAGGATGGCTGGTGTGGCTTTGAAACAGCGCGGCAATCCCCTGTAGCCTAGTTTTTAGAGAAAGTATTTTGTAGCTGGTTTTTCTCTTTGTGACTAAACATGGTTATTAAGGCCCCAAGTGCATCATTAAACCTGTTATTAAAAGTAAACACGCTAAGGAGAATACACTGCTGTGTAGCAAGCTCATCCAGGGCACTGGACCCTCTGGAAAAGTCATTAACATTTGTATTTAAAGTGAACATAGTTAAGAACATATTGGACTAATTCAGGGCCTTAGAGCTATTAAAATGACTGCCATTAAAAATAAATATGTTAGGCAGAATATGTTGCATAATTAAAATTATTACGGTGTTTACTCTGTTTTTTATGCTGGCCTCTAGTTTAAGAGGTTATTTGTATGTATATAAAATATATACGTGTTTTTTATATTTATACATACACGGTAATATGTCTAACTATATATATTTGGTTATCTATTGTCCTAAAATGACTCTGTAGGATAAATTTGACTTCCTTGTTGCAGGATGAGACAGAGCCCTAGTGGGATGAAGTCTTGATTAAAACCATGGGGGAAAAGTAATAAATAAGTCTCGGCTATATGTAAGTGTTGTGGCCACAGTCCAGTGGCTGTTGAGTTCAGTGGGAATCTTTCCTTGACTTTGCCGTGCTGGGTCAGACCTCAGGAATGTGTCTCTTGCTTTGATGGTTTTGTTATTGGTAGGTCAGCTTGGAAAATCAGCAAATCAGCAGCTTTAGTTTCCATGGGCCATTCCCAGGCTGAGCTCCACCAGGTTCTCGTTTTGACCTGGTCCCCTGCAGCTCACGTGTCCCTGGGGAGGTGGCAGGGTGGGACCATCCCCCTGTCACAGGGTTCTTCCCACCTGTGCCTGAGACAAGTGGCATCTCCTGCCCAGGTCCTGGTGTAACATAGAGCCAATCCATATAATGTTTATAAATGTATGATAGATCCAGAGAATAGTCCAGGTTGGAAAGGGCCTTTCAAGGTCATATGGCCCAAACTCTCCTGCATCTTCAGCTAGATCAGGGTGCTCAGATTCTGCCCAACCTGCCTGAATACTTACATGCATGGGACATCCACCACCTCTCTGGGCAGCCTGTGCCAGTGCCTCACCACTCCCTGTAAAAAAAAAAAAAACAACAAAAAAACCAAACTCTTCCTTGTATCTAGTCTGGAACTTAAGCAGGGGTCATCATCTAAATGCAGTTACCTGCCAGGGACTTGCATGGGAGCTGAGGCTTTTGTGATTCTGGCGGGTTAATGAAAAAAACCATAAAAATTGAACACTCACCATACCAGCCAAGGGCTGTTTTCCTGTAATTCCTCTGGGAGTCCCAGTAACTCCGGCACCCCAGAGGATCAGAGGTGGTAGGACCACAGGTTAGGGTGGAAAAAGCTGTGCTAAGGAATTGGGATGGGGGATGTCCCTTGAAGAGCAGCCTATCGGAGGGGTTTCACTGTGTTCATTAATTGCTGTGAAGGGGTTAATTAAGCCCTGCTGGGTGGCACTGACCAGCACCTTCCCCTCCAGCTCTTCTCCCAGGAGTGCTTGGGGTCAGCATTCCCAGTAACCGCAGGGCCACCCTGGATGTCGGGGGTCTCAGGTGCCCGCACGCCCCACGGCTCACCGGCGGGGACGCCGCCCCAGCGCGGCCCTGGGCGGGTGTTTCTCAGGCTGGCACGACCCCAAGGGCCGATCACGGCGGGAGATAAGCACCCCTGGCTTTCGAGGAACGGAGCGGGGAATGTCAGCAGATGGCACCATTTCTTCTGCCGTCGGAGCTGCTGCTTCCCCCCGGCTCTGGGCCGTGCCTGGACCAGGGGAAGCTCCAGGCTCAGGGCAAAGCGCTCTCCAGAGCCCCACCATCCTGGGCTCCGCACGGGATGCGCCGCCGGTGCCGGGATAGGGAGGGGACTTCACTGTGTCCCCATGGAGCCCTGTCCTGCTGGAGGTTGCCTTCCCGTCGGGTTCGGTGCCCGACAGTGACTCAGTGATCACCAGCACAAACCTCAGGCCACGCTGCCAAACCACTGCGCTGCTTGTTTTGTATTGGCTCTTTATTTTAGGGTTGAAAATCGGTGTTTGTTGCTGACTCTCCAGGTGGAAAGGGAGGAGAAGAGAGTTTTTGTGCCCCTCCCTGCTCCCCTTCACCTGCATCCCACTCCAGGTGATACTGCTGTGACCAATGTCCCCAGATGCTGACATCAGATGTGCTGATGTCTCCAGCTGGAGAGATGCCTACAGCCGGGGTCTCAGTTGGACGAGTCCTGAGGGGGATCTCACTACCCGGATCCGCCCTTTAAGCTTCTTATATCGGCTGAAAACCCCTTCACCCAGCTGTGCCCCAGCACTCCGGGGCCCGCAGGACCCTGGGGCTGCTGTCATCTGCCCCATCCTTGACTCCACCAGCTCCAGGGCTGCTCCTGTGGCTCCCGGCTGTTCCTGAGCTGCGGCAGTGGCTGCCAGTGGCCAGCCGGGGGGACACTTTTCACCTCACTGAATCAAACTTCATCTCCGAGAGGTGCTACCCAGCGCAACTGAATATTTAAATAATAAAACGAAACCGTGCTGGTGGGAGTACAGCTGCTATTACACTTATTAGTTAATTGTGGCGGTGTTTCAGAGCCCTAGGCATGCACCTGGACCCCTCGTGCTAGGTGCTGTACAAACAGGACGGAGGAGAAGACTTTGGCGTTTAAAGGCACTGAGTCATTCCTTCGCCCTCTCATCTGAAACCTCAGCTTTGTGTAAAACCTTTAGGATTTTGTTTAATGGGCGCAGCTAATGGTGAGGTAATCAGGGAGCCTTTCGACACAAAACCCAGCGATCAGTGGGTTGGATGCCTTTTGATCTCTCTGCGGAGCAAAGGCACTGAGAGGAGAAGCTGCGCGGTGGGGTACCGGGAGATGCTCTGCGAGTGGGCGGCAGAGACCGGCCCGGGGCAGCATCTCCCACACTAAGCCCCTTGTGTTAGGATCCAGCTGGGGACCATCGCCCTCATGCCGTGTCCTGGTGCACCCTGGGACCTCGTGGGCACATCTCTGACACTGCTCAGATGTCACCCAAGAGGAGATGGGGACCACTCGGGGTGACGGTCCCTCCCTGCCTCCTGCAGAAATATCAGGAGATATTTCTGAGATATCAGAACAAGACTTCTGCTTGCAGAACATGGGTTTTGATCAATGGTCTCTGAAGGCACCCAAACTGAGCAGTGGGTCCAAACCATGCCCTCCCCAGGCTTCTGGATGTCCTGCTTCTGTTTGGCCATCTCGACAGCTTTGTTTCCCAGAGGAAACCATGGAAAGAGGAGAAAGTCCCCAGCAAGTTCCTGCAGCAGAACCATGGCTGATGGATGCTCACAGATGGTCTCTGCTGGTGGTTACCTGGGAGTCCAGGGTGTCCCTCCTGTGGCTGTGTGTACAGTGCACAGCCAGGATGGAGCACAAGTCCTCTAGGCTGCTCCTCTCCTGGGGTGACTTCACCCAAATCCTTTGGTGTGTGGCAACATCTGGCTGGGGCTTGGGCTGGGGTGATGGTGTGAATGGCAGAGGCCCCAAGGTGAGCCCGTGGAGCTGTTCTCATGGGCACATTCTGAGCTTGGCCTGGCAAGCTGGCACAAGCTACACCTGCAGGACTCCTTTCCCTTTCTGCTGGTCTAACTCTGGAGATCCACCTCAGGGTGGTGCTGCTCCTCTCCCATCACCTGGCACCTTGGCACATTGTATGGGTGCATGGGCCAGCTTTGTAGCCCCCCAAGACCCCAGCCTTATAGTTTTTTGACTCAGCTGGGACCAAACTTTGCCAGGTCAGTGTTCAGCTGGATGAGCCACTGCATGGCCACAAGGAAGGGGGAAGGGGATATATGGGTAGAGCAGGGGACAGATAGTTTTGGGTTAAGCATACAACTTCCTTCTCAGGGCTAATGCTAAGGCAGTATCCTTGGAAAGAACCTTGCAGGAGTGTGTTTAGAAGTGCTACAGTAGAAATAGCAGCACTGAGGGTCTCCTTTTTAGTGGCAGCCAGCTCATAGGATGGGGAAAGAAGATTGATGGAGATAGAGCTGCTCCTGCTGGTGCCAGATTAGAATGTCCCAGTCTGTTTAGGATGTGCAATATAAAGAATAACCTCCTCTACAGTTATCAGACCTGACAGGCAACCAAGAATAAATAATATGGAAAAATGATAATTTCATAATAATTTCTTCATCATAAGAAAATGGAATGGAGAGGGTAATACAACTGGAGATCACTGTTAAAGCTGTAGCTGAGCAAAAGTCATCCTGTTCAGCACTGAAAGGGAAGGTTTTCTGCTCTGCTTTGCATTAAATGCCATGTGTCTGAAACATAAGGATGTCAGGCTGGGAGACCAGGCCGCTCACAAAGGTGCTTCTCCAGCAAATGTCGTGACAGTCCTGACAAACGACATCTCCCTTGGGCTGGCACCAGTGAGGTGGGTTGGGTTGGTGCAGAGGTGGGTCAGTTTGAGCAAGCTAAAGCCAGAGATGGTCTGTCTCACTGTGTCACTGCAGGGCAGTGCTGGGAGCCCAGGGCATGCCACTCATCCTGCAGGGTGGCTTTGGGTGGGACTAAACACCCGCTCTGTCCTGGGAGCTGGCATCTGCCTCTGGGGTCCTCTCTGCCCTGAGCTGTCACCAGCACAGATCCTGTCCAAGCTGGGACATCTCTGTGGGGCAGATAAATTTCTTCACCCAGAAGCCCATTTTGCTGATCTTTCTCCTTGTTGCAGCCACGGGGACCTCACCTACCCTGGCTAATGCTCCACTGATGCAAATCCTTATCTCGACCAGCTTCACTCACCAGGGGTGGGAACTGTATCACTAAATGCAGACAGGTAAAAGCCCCAGAGGTCTTGCTCTGTTCTTTTCATAGTTGATGGAGATTTAATCTGCACAGCCAGGGGAACCGAGGGTGCAGTTCATCTTGTCTTGAAGCAGTTGCAAGCAGGCTGGGTGAATTTTACCTCCAGAGGGCCTTTGGTGACTACAAAGGGAACTGAGGTACCTGCTGTGCTCCAGGTCAGTGCTGCAGAGACTGACTGTTGAGTGATGCAAATGTCACCCTGGTCGCACTTGGCTCTGGGCTCCTTCAGCAGAGAGTGGAGAAAATACCTGCAGGGCAACTCAGCCTGCCTGCCCTGGACACGTCTCCAAAGGTGGAGCAGGATGGGCCTCTGGGCATCCTGTCTCTTCTGTGGACAGTAGATGTTTTAGGTAGCTAAAAGGTGTTAGAGGTGGGTTCTAGAAGGTAACTTAGGAGATGAGCATCCTCTCTACCTTCAGTCTAAGATCACTGCCTCTCCCAGTGCAGGGCAACCCAGAGTCCCACCAGCACACCCAGTGGGTCCCAAATGGGGCTGCAGCCCTGCACTGAAAGGCTGTGGGCCCTGGGAGAGCCCTACCAGGCTGCAGGAGAGCTCATGGGTACAGACCCATCCCTGCAAGAGGGTGACTGCAGGGCAGAGAGCCCAGAGCTGTGTGCTGCCTCTCCCAGTGCAGGGCACCCCAGAGTCCCACCAGCACACCCAGTGGGTCCCAAATGGGGCTGCAGCCCTGCACTGAAAGGCTGTGGGCCCTGGGAGAGCCCACCTGCCTGTGGCTTGGAGAAGGATGTGATTCTGGATGGAAACCCTAATCTGTCAGGAGAGGACACTATTAGGGTCCAACAAATAAACCCTGGGGACCAGCCTGTGCATGTAGAAGACATCTTGTAGCTGGTTCTTCCGTATGTTTCTCCTTCCTGGATCCAAATGGGTGACACTTGGAGAGTTTCTGGGAGCTACCATCACCCTCTCTATCCATGACCATGTGGCCAGGGGTGTGGTGTCCCACCATGGGACCTGCCAGACCACTGACCTCACCCCTGGCTTTCATGGATAGCTGAAGTCTTTGGACCAGGTCTCAGTATCATGCCAAAAAAGAGACCTGCAGACATTCCCAGCGAGGGGGAAGGGCAAGTGGCACAACGAGACTGGAGCTGGGTAGTGGCATGCTTGTCCCAACATCCTGCCATTTCCCCTGGTTTGAGCAGCTCAGCTGAGGGCGAGGTGTCACACGAGTGTCCCAGGGCCAGTGCTCTGCTCTCCCTCCCTCCCTCCCTTTATCTGCAGATCGTGCTATGCTAACAAGGCACACGTACAATGTTTGTGTGTGCATGTGAGACAGGGCGCTGACTCTGGGCCAAGTGAGAAAAATCATTAGTTACAGGCTCTGCAGGACTGAACTTGACGAGGAACTTGGGGCTTTGCCCCGACAGCGCTCGGCGCTGGTGCATTATTCAGTTTGTGGCTATGTTGATTTGCAGATCTAATCACTCCAACAACACATACAGAAAATTAATTTGGACGTGGGCCTGGTTTCTAGAGAAAGTTGGACCTAAAGGCGGGAGGTTGGTCGTGTGGCTCAGGCAAAGGCCCAGGCTGGGGAATATCCCGTTTCCAGCTCTTGAGCCTCACAAAGGAGATGGGATAGGGATGGAGTGGCAAGGAGAAGTGGTGTTGAGTGGTACTGGAGCATGGGATAAATAGGATTTCGTCCCCAGAGTCTTTCAAAATCAAAGCCCTAATCACTCAGCCCTGGCTTGTGTTCATACCTCATGCATTCATGGGAGATGAGTTGTATGAAGGGGGAGATGCTCTCCTTTTCCCAGCCAAGGGATGGCCCCCAAGAGGTGTTGATTCAACAGATTGATTCAACACATTTCTAAAAATACCTCTGGTTGGAAAAACATTGCTACTGGGAGTCAGACCAGATGCACTATTCCTGCACTGCCCAAGCCTTCAGACCCTTTCCCCTTCCTCACCTTGCTGACTATGCCTCCCCCCATCAGAAAATTGTGTTTCTCAGTGGAGACACAATTCCTCCATGAAGAATCCATGGGTTTGGGTTGCTTCCAGCTGTGAGGGATGCTGCCTGCCCTCCTGTCCAGTCTGTGTGAGCTGGTGCTGTGAGAGCTGGTAGCAGCCTGCAAATCTCTCTGTCTTGAATTACCTGGTGAGCACTCTCCCTCCTTTTGATCACAGACCCCTTAACTTTGCCTTCAGCCAGGGCTGTCTCAGCCCTGGACATGCTGAATTGTCCCCTTTTAAAATGGGATTTAAGAGGGCATTAGGGGCTAATTAGGTCTAATGAACAGCAGTGGCTGTTTTAGACCTGGTGCCTCCAGTTGACATCAAAGGGTGGAGGGGATGGGGTGAAGCCAGAGGAAATGTTGTCTGCAGCAGGAAAGATTTAGACTCTGCAAAATCACCCCCCAGCAGGGGGGCTTGTGTTCCTAATCCCCCTGTGCCTATCAGGCAGGGAGGTGGTGTGGTCCTCTCCCACTGGAGACAGGTGGGATGGACAAATCCTGGTGGGAGCCCATCATCACCACAGCTGCCTCCTCTGCCATCCCTCACCATGAGTGGCTGAGATGGATTTGGATGATCTGGGGCCACTCCAATATGTGGGACACCAGAATAGGGTTCCCAAGGGAGGAGGTGAGGAACAAGGTGGGAACAAGAGAAAGGAGGTGGAAGGGGACACAGGGCCACGTTCAGAGCTGGGAGAAGGAGGCAGCTATTAGCCTCTCCTGGGAGCCTCCTCAAGTGCAGGCAGGGGTGAGTCAGGGCTGCTCATCAGAAACGTGAAGTGCCGATGCAGGACCCTGAGCCAGGCAGGGTTTATGTGCCCAGGGTGCAGCAATAGCAGCTGAGTCACACGCCCTACCCAAAACATTTAAGCCTCTCACCATTTTCTGCGTGTCAGAGGGACCTTCATTGTGAGGGCCTGCATTGTGTAAACGCCGCGGCGCGGTCTGAGGGCACGGGCGCTGCGCAAAGCCAGCGGTGCCTGCCTCCCATCCAAAGCTCCACAGTTATCTCCTGCCATGGCTCGGGCGGTTTCGCCGCTGCTGGGAAGCCAGGGGTCAGGCCCAGCACCACGGCAGCCGTTTCCTGCCCTCTGCCAAAGCCGGCGGTCCGGGATAGGGGAGGTGGAGTTTGCCAGCAGCAATTCTCCCCCGTGATTCAGTTTACATGGCAGTATCGAACAGCGGTTTGGTCGGGGGGGATGTTACAGATATCAAATCCTTCCACTGGAAAGTCAGATCTCGGCAGACGGCATTTTGGAGAGCGCAGGGAAAACAACAGCTATTTAGGGTTGTTGTTTAGGGTTATGGACGCAAATGCCCTTGAATGATACAAACCGTCTTAAGGGGAATTTTTGCGGCTGATTAAGCGTAACCACAAAGCTTCAAGAAAACATGTGTTTATTTTAAGTAAGTAATGTTGATTACTAATGAGAATACTTAGTAGATATGATCAAAGGTAGCTGAAGTGCCGTCATGATATCAAAGACTGGGATGGAACGCTTAATTTAGATGTTGAAAAGCCAATCTAAGGTGAGCGTCTTGAAAGTAAATATCATTAACAGTATCTAGATTAGACCAAGGTATAAAAAGAGTTGGAGGTAACAGCTTTCAAATCTCCCGTATAAACAGGCAGGTGATGCTGTAACTGGGGGAGGCGAGTCAGACACAGAGCCCAGGGTAGGGGATGGATTGTGCATCTGGCACACGCAGCCCCTGGCCGGGCTCCCGGCTCTGCCCATCAGCATCTCAAGGGAGCCGGCTCTCGGGAGCCAGCGTGGCTCCTTTCTGCTCCAGCTTACCCAGGGGAAAGGGATGGAAATTAGTCCCCTGCTCCCAGCATCTTCTTTTTGAGCCCTGGTGCAGGGCTCTGGCTGAGGAGGGAAGGCTTGGGAGGGACTCTGGATGGGAACAGGGTGTCCTCTCTGCCAGCTGACCCAGGTCAGGCAGACTGATGTAGGGATGAGTCTGACAGTGCAGCTCAGTGCTCAACATCCAGCTATCTGCATCCTGCTTCTGAAGCCTGTTTCTCTCTACTACCCCTATCTTGCTCTATTAGCCAGAAGATGCTCAGGAAAGGGCTCCACATGTCCCCACTGTCACCAGCCCTGCTCCTGGATGTAAAATTCCTGTAGTGAAACACTGATGGGATTTGGGACAGGCAGGACCTTATATCCCCTTCTCTTGCCTACTGTGTCATATAAGAGAGAATATGTTTTTCATTTACTCTACATCCATCTCAAACTCCTGGGTTAGAAAAACAGACAGTGTTCATTGGAAAAAAACTTTGAATGTGGTTGAGCTGCGACCCACAGTGTCTTCTGCTAAAAACCTGTGCCAAGGTCCACAAGCTGGCGACCTCTGTAGTGGCTTCAGCTCTCTGTCCTCCCTGCCTTCTCCCCAGGATCACTGCAGTCAATCCCCTCTCCATCCCTGCTCCCACGGCCCAAGGTCAGCAGGGACCCTGTTAGCCCAAAAGCCCTGATGATGGCCAGCACCCCCGTGTCACTCCCACGCTCCCCAAGAGCCACCTCGGGGTACGCTGGGCTCCGCACGTTTCCCTGGACCAGCCCCTTTGATCGAGCGCTGCGGGGCCGCCAGCGGCTGCCAGACTTCTGCCCTGCCTTGTGTGGGCTGGGAGAGTTTTGCCTTCCCATTTGGGGCCCAGGGAGTGCCCACATCACTCCAGGCCTGCTGGGCACCCTGGCTGGCCACACGTGGGCCCAACAGGCTGTTATTGCATGAATCATCCCCCCCTTCCCCAGCTGCACTGGTGGTCCCACATGGGGCCAGGGATGCCGGAGACAGGGAGAGGTGTTTCCCAGGGATAAGCCTCAGAAGGGTTAGAGGAGGGTGGCTTTGCAGGCAGGAGTGCCTGCTGGGTGAGGGTAGGCACCATTCAAAGAGCTGGGTGCTGGTCCTGCACAGGCTGATGCTTTACTACATCATTAGAAACGGTGCTTTCCAGAAAAATAAACTTGAAGGTGAGCTGCTTTCAAACATGGATGCAAACAAACCCCAGCCTTGCAAAGGCAAGGGGCACTGAAGCTTTTCAAAGCTCTGGTGTCCCTGTGTCCTGGCTGGATACCCTGCACAGTCCACGTGTGGCTTGGGAACTGCTGGGCACTGCAGGTCCAACATCTCAGCCAGGGCTGGAGCATCTCATCTCCAGTGAGTGGTGACAGTGCCATGTCAAGCTCTTACCAGAAGTCTCTTTGCTCCCAAGTGTTTTGCAGGCTCTTGAGTTGTAGCAACAATAACAACAGAAAAGTACAAAAGCTGGTGATTTAAGTAGCTTGAGAACAAATCACTCCCCTGTTTGCTTGAGTGTCACCTGCTCAGTATCTGCTTCATGATATGGATGCAGTTTTCTCTTGGGCAATGAAAATCTGCATTTCTAATACATTAAAAAAAGAAAATAAATAAAATCTAACATGAACAAAGTGATTTCTGGCCCTCTTTGCATATTACAAAGAAGAAGATGGGCACAGACCCAATTCCTTTGTTCTTTTCAGATCTCTGCTACTGTGAGCAATATTTGTCAAGAGATTTGAAGCTGCAGATGAAAAGTGCTACCTACGGACCGAGTATTATTACTGCTTTAAACTCACACCCTTCAAACCAGCTGGCTGTCCCTGTTTAAAGGGAGGTGTGTGGCCAAACAGGTAGGACAGACACCAGCTGCCAGCATGCCCTGGGTCCTTGGCTCATCCTCACTGCCAAGGCTGTGGACACATTCCACGTACAGTCCAGCACGGACCCTCACTGTTGATAGCACTGGGGTGGCAGCAAAGAATGAAAATCTGGGGGTAGGGAGTAGCTCAAGAGCATTTTTAAGACCCAGATTTTGAGATGCAGCTGAACAAGCTGCCTCAGTGTTGACCCTGCTGGGTTTAACACCAGAAGGTGAATTCATGGTGGGATTCAGTGATATGGAGGTTGGTGCTGTACAGCCTTGGGTGGACATGCAGGGAAGCAGAGTCTTTCCTGTCACAGCATCATTTCTTGGAAAAACTGGTCTGCACTTACTGCAACTCTCCATGACCAAAGTGCAAGTGTATGGGGAGGAGGGATTGGATTTTATTTTTCAGGTGGTAAATCTATGCTCACAAAATTTTGCTGCTCAGGAGGAACTGGGAGATACCCTGCCATGTCCTGCCATCACACAAGGCTGTTCTCGGTGAGCAGGGAGCCATCCTGGCATCCTCAGCACCAACAAAGAGAAACCCATCCATGACATTAAGTTCTGCTCAACAGCAGCTCAGATTAAGAAAGGTTTTCTTGTGCTGGAAACTCCATGAATAAGAATGTTAGGAATTGGCTTAAACCACCAGTGACATAATTAGAAGGCTTTTGATATGCCAATTTGGCTGATCTCAGTTACTTCCCCCTGGTGCTGGGGAGTGTCAGCAGAGGGATTAGCCTCCAGTCACTTCCTGACACTCTGCTAAATCTTCTCCCTCTTTGTTCTTCATCCAAGACAGGGGAAAAAAGGAAAAACAGGGAAGCAGCTCAGGAGATACTGAAGTGAAGCAGTGTGCCTGCATCCCTGACCTGCCTTCAGTTTACACTACAGGCTGTCCTTAGGGGTGTAATGCAATTACGGCTATAACTGGGTGCTATACATTTTAATCCCATTAGAAACAGCCTTTTAACAGCTCCTGACTGACTATAATATGTAATCTCATTAGAGACACTACCTTTATACCTTGTACAAGAACATCCAAGCAGAAATCAAAGGCTGGGATAAGGCTAACATGGTTTTCTTCTTTTAAAACACTGTCTGCTTTCTTGCTTGTGTTTGGCGTGCTGTTGCACAGGCACAAAGGCACAAAGGGTTTGGTGGGGTCAGGCTGGATGGGGTTTGGGGGCCAGCCCTGGTTTTTCTTTCACACTTCTTCCAGCACCCATCCTGCCCTCTCAGGGCACACAGGCTACTGCTGTGTGCAGCCCATGTGCCTGGTCCAGCTCTGCTGGCACACGCAGGGATGTGGAATCCTCATCACCCCTGAGGCTGGCTCCCTGCAAACTCAAGACAAATATTGACCAAGGCTGGGCCAAAGCTGGAAGGATTTCTCCTGCTGGAGCGTGTTGGCTGCGCCGCCTCCCACGGTACCACACTACACTGACCAAAGCCCTTGGTGCGGGTACAGCTGTGTCTACACCACGTCTGCTTGTGTTGCTCTGCCAAAGGCAGGGAGGAGAAAGGGAGGGGTGATTTTTGATTTTTTAAAGTCTGCTTTCCTCAAGGATTTATCAGCGCTCAAGTGTCTTCTTTCACAGCAATCTTTGAAACTTTGGGTAAACTTCAGGCAAGTTTTCTGGGGGAAGGCAGACTTGAAGATATTCAGTCCCTTCATCCTATACTAAAATAAGGATAGAGCAGTTTTCAGGTAGATTTGAGCTCGTTAGAGACCAGTGCCCACATGGCATAGGGACAGTGTGGATGTCCCAGCCCTGGGCCAGGCTTGGTGGGGTTGTGCTCCCTATCTGAGATTCCAAACTCTCAGACAAGCACCCGGCCACAGCTGCATGGGGGTCCACATGTCTCTCCCATCTCAGTTCAGCTCAGATGATGTTGAAATAGCAGCTCAGCCCAAAACACTGGGATGGAGAGCACAAGGCTCGGACAGAGCAGCAAAGGTCAGGGAGGGAGGACAGGAGGACAGGACAGACCTGTTGCGTGGGGACAGCAGGGCGGTCCCCTCTCCATGCTGAAAAACCAAGATACTGCAGCCAAGGGCAGCCAGGACCTAGTCCTGGTCTCTTTCTGAAGGGAGAGCAGCTGGTCCTGACTTAACCTGAACTGTGGTATGAGTTGTCATGGGACGACAACCAATTACTTGGGCATAAATCTGTTAAAAAGAGGGGAAAAGGGCAATGTTGAACTGAGCCACACATCAGTCCAGTGTTGGGGGCCACTGTGACTGTCTCTCTGATGAGGCTTAAGGGATCTTGATCTTTGGGATCTTTAAAGACTGCAAAGACACTTATTTTTGTAAGAGGGGTGTTAATCCCAGCAGATTCAAAGGGGTGATAAAGCACTTTGTCTCTTGCTCTACAGTAATTGCAACTTCTGACAACTCTGATAAACTAAAATGAGGTTCTCAAAAGCATCCACCCAAGGCTTTGTGGGGCTGAAGTCAGGGTTGTATTTAAATGCCCCTAATGAGTACCTAGAGCAAATGGGAAAGACATGCAAATGAGATGTCTAATTGAATGGGCCTTTGAAGGAATATCCCAAGCCGCTGGGTAATTGATGGGTTATCTTTCCACGGCTTGCCTTGATTGCATCTCCTTCCGCATCAGTCTTTCCTAGGAGTCTGGTCTAACAGGAAAAGTGGTGCACCAGGATGAAATGCAGCTCTTCTTCACAGACTGAGTGAGGACATGTGCTGCCCAACAGTACGACCCTTCTGCAAGGCAGTCATTATTAAAATCTCCCTAGACTGGTGTTTCTTCCAGGCATGGAAGGGCCTTATCATATTGCATCTGAGCACTGCACTCAGTAAACTGCCTCACGACCTGCTCTTCCAAGTGAAGGCATGACAGATGAAATAGCTTTCCCATCAAGTTTCTTGGGGCCACTTCTCCAGCAGGAATAAATTGAAGTGACTGCCTTCATTTGGATGTAGCAAAGCTGATTTGTGCCGTATGGAAATGTGACCTGTCTGACCCATTGGCTCTGTTGGTGTCTCATGAGAATTTATCAGTGTTGCATATATGAATTTTGCTTTGCTTAAGAGACTTGTGTTATGTTTGTGCAAGAACCACTCACCAGCAGCCACCGTTATGGCCAAGCAACTTGCAGCTCAGCAATGAGCAGGAGAAAGATTCCCCAGCTGGAGCTCAGTTTGGACTCAGAACTCAGGTATAAATCCCTAAATTTGGGGTGTGTCTATAACAGAATTATCTGGGCTGTATGAGCTCTCTCCAGCACCTCTAAGCAACTCTGATGACCACATTTTGTCAAACACATGTGGCCCCTGAGGACATTTGAGAGGTGCTGGGGTGTCTGAGACATCCTCCAGAGCTGGTTTATGTATCCATGGGAGACTGGAGCAGCAGCTGGGGGCTGGAGAGGGTGGATACTCAAGTGCATCTCAACAACTGTCTTCAAGGCAACAGATTTTTAGTCAAAGAATCTGCTTCTCAGCAAAAATTAAAATTACTTTTCTCTAGTCCCTGTTGATGATAGGAGGGGCAGATTTTAGCCATAGCTTCATTTTCCCTCATTGGGGGAAAATTCCTTCCAGAGGAGAGTCTTAGGGATGCTGGTCCAGGACTGTCCTTGACACTCAGCTCATTGCTCAGTTTCTCTTCAATCCTTACAGGTGGAGAAACCCCCAGTTCAAGGCCCCAACCCCAACACCACCCCCAGGCTCCCCACAGAAAACCAGCACAGGATCCTGGCTGTATCTTGTTGCATTTGAAGGGCACAAACAAATTTGCCAGCATGCCAGCTCAGCCTGGATTTGCAGTGCATCTCTCCTTCTGCCACTGAGATCGAGACCCACAGCTCTTTCCTGCCTTCAACTGCCTTTGTAATTTCTCATAGCAAAGCATCCTGTTCCTGGTTACATTCTTGCCTGCTATTTACTATTTCTTTCTTTAATTCATGCCTAAATACCATGCTTTGCTCTTCATCTTTAATTTTTGCAGCCCAAACCAAGGTATTGATACCAACAACCTCGCAGAATTGCTGGATTCAGACTGCACATTAGCAGTTCTGCCTTTCTGCCTTCCCCCTCCCAGTGCTTTCATACCCTCATGGGTAACCCTGTGATGGGTTTGCAGAGCCCCTACAGGGGCAACAGGCAGAGCATGGCCCTGCTCTTGCTGGCACTGGATGCTCTGAGTGTCTTTCCCACTGTTGGGTTTGTCCCAATGCCAGTGTGGGTTGGTGTTCCCAGAGATCCACATCCAGGGGGAGCCACCTGAGGGCTTGGCTGGAGCGGGTCTCCATGCAGGATCTTGATTCTGGTTCCTGCACACCAGTGCTGGACCACTTTTGTCCTGGCCAGTTCCCTCACCAGCGTTTGCCACCTGGCTCCATGGCAGCCTTTGCACTGCTGGCCCCTTTCCTGAGGAGCTTCCCACGCAGCTGTGAGTCTTCCACCAAAGCCTTGGCCCAGACTGTCCACACACAAGCATGGTGTGAACCTGGCCCCGTGCCTGCCCTGGGCATATGGGTTACAGCCCTGGTTTCGCTTCAAAGCAGGCTTTGACCTGCCTGCTGTGCTGCAAGGATGGAGTTAAAACCTGGAGAGAAAAACTCTGATTTGGGTATCTGGCCAACGGCTGCCACAGTTCGCTGGGATGGTATTTCTGACCTCTGCTTCTCTTGCTTTGCTTCCAGAGATCAGAAATTGCTTGCTGTCTGCTGCTGTGAGCCCGAGACTCTCACTGGAGACAGGTCTCAGCATGGATAGACGCATGTGGTGGACACCAAACCACAGAGATCTCTCCCAGCATCTCTGCTCTTACAAGAGGGTATCTCCAGCCTGGCAGGAGCAGGTCCTCCCAGTCAGAACCAAGGTGACCTTGCTACAGATGCCTTGAGATGGGTTTAATTTCACTTTCTTTTGATCTTCTTGTCCCCCACAGGATAAACATGGGCACCTGGGTAGAAAAGAAGGGAAATATCATCCTTTGGCTATTAACCTGGATTTGGTTGAAGTCCTGGCTGGTTCAGATGAAGTAGAAACTACAATTACATGAGGTGCAAAGTCCTTGGAAGAGTCCTTCCCTGTTCCAGAACTGCCACGGAACAAATGCTCCTCAGACATTACAGCAGCAATGGCAGGAGGCCTGAGGATGGATTATCACCACTCTGTCCCAACTAGACTTGATGAAAATCCAAATCCCATGCCATGATCTGGGGATGTGCCAGCATCCAACCCCGAGCTGGTCAGCCATCTCCTGCCACTACCTGGGCCAGCCAGCTCCTGGCTGTACTGCTGTGGTGCCCCACATTCCATGTCCCAGTGCTGGCCAGCTCTGTTGTGTGACCATCTCCTCCCAAGAAGATGTTGCTGAGATGCTGGCAATGTCCTTGGAGCTCCACGTCACTGTGATTGCACCCTGCCATCTGCCCTGGCATCATCTGTGCCTCTCTGTGGGGAAAGCTACATATGACAGCAAACATCAGCTTTTTCCTTCTACCCTGGTTTGCATGATGTTCTCATACACTGTGTGTGTGGCAACAGTTAATATTGCTGCTTTCTACTGGAAAACCTAATTTTTGGACCTGCTTTTCTCTCCAGTTACATGGTGGTTTGGGCTATTTTCAGATGGCCTATGCAAGATCACTTGAATCCCACCCTAAGCGTGCTACCTTGCCTTCTGTGCTCTTCGTTGCCACCCTATTTCTGGTGTTATTGTTGTTCATGTCTTTTTCCAGATTAGTTATGCCTTTTTTTCCTCCCCCATTCTTTGAGATTAGCTGATTTATCAACATCATGCTCCTTTTTGTGCTGAAGTCAGTGGGGAAGGTGTGAGATGATTTCCACCACTGATCCTCAGGGAGTCCCACCAGTGATCTCTCTTCCCTTCAGCTGATGTTTCACACTCAGGGCACTGCTTCCTTGCTCCCAGCAGCACCAACCATCTCCAGAGGAACTTGACATGCCCTGTGTGCCACTCCAAAGTCTTACAGCAGTTTTCAAGTCTCAGAACCTTTACACTCTCCCTCCTGGTGTTTGGGGGATGTTCTGGCACTCGCCATGCTGTTGATCCCGGGTCAGAGGGTTCAGCTGGGCACACCACTTCCCTCCCTTGCCAAATATAGGGAGCCTGGGCTGTTCTTCAGTTGGAGGTGGTCTTCACTTGTGCCTTCTCCAAACTTACAGCTCTTGCAGGATGGGACAATGGGGTTCCCTGGACTTGAGCATCTCAACCCACTTCCTCAGCCTTGACCGCTTTTTCCTCCAGACTTTCTTTTCTCCATGCTTCTGGGGCTTGAAACAGATATTCACTGGATTCCTCAGGATGACTTGAACTAACTTCCCTTTGCCTGTATCTCACTTCAGCCCTTATTTTCTGTTTTATTTTTTTATTTAAACAGGTAAAAAGACCCCAATTTTTTTACTGGTTTTTATCTTTCAAGTGCCTCTCATCTTTTTTGGACAGCTCTTTCTTTTTGTTCCTTTGTAACTTTCTTTGTCAACCTTGCTCCTTTTTCTTCCTGTTCCTTCCTGTCTCCACTTAGTATCCCATTTCTCCTAAGGTACCTGACACCTGCCCATGGGTTCCTGGGGAGGCACAGCATCGAGCCTGCTTTTGTTTGAAGGTGAAACGAAGCACCGTTTCACCAATAAAAAGTTCTGACTGTCAAGCAGTGTGTTATTCAGGGCTGATGAATAACTTACAGGAGATCAAAAGATATTAAGCTAAAAGAATTATTATACAGGAGCCTACGGGACCACACAGATCTCCCGTTCCAGCTAAAAAAGTCCCAAATTAACCCCCCACACCTCTCCCCCTTAAAAAAAAAAAGAAAAAAAAAAGCGTGTGTGGTCTTGAACAGCCAAAGAAGCAAGCCATTATTTGTAAGTCTGCTATATAAAGCATAATTATTATCCTTTTTATCATCCAAGTTATGGGGCAGGCTTTTCCATCTTTACTCACGCCAAGTAGCACCTCGTGTCAGAAATAGCCTCGCTGGTTTGAAGGGGATGAGTCATCCCGCAATCAGGTAGGAGGAGAACAAAGATAGACACGACTTCCCCGACTGGATCTCTCTCTCTCTCCCTCTCTCCCTCTCTCTGCCCCATGCACCATCTCGCTCCTCCACGGCACCTATCAAAGAGCAGCCGCCGGGAGCGTTGGTGCGGGCGCGCCTTCCCGCGGGCCTGCAGGCTGGGGACGGCCCAGCGGAGCAATGCATCTGCTCTGCAGCTCCCTCCTTCCCGCTCGCCTTCCCAGCAGCTCCTCAGATGTGGGCAGGAGCGGGCTGTGGGCCGTATGAGCTCTTCTGGCAGCCAGCGGCCCCACTCCCACTCGCCTCCTTTCCCATAGCCCCAAAGCTCGTCATGTGACCGGCACATACTGGTAGGATTCCAGTTGGGGTGCTTGGCATAGAGGCTCCTCTCCAATAATTGGGGGGCTCTGATGTCATCCCACCATGGCTGAGAGCAAGGTGAAAATAAACAGCAATGCCATGACTCAAAAAATGTAATATACGAAGGAAAAAACTTCTCCAGTAGCCACGGGGTTCTCCAGACCAAGAGCCGGCTTTTCTCAAGAGCCCAGTTTTGCTCCAGCTGAGACTTTGCCCAAACCCTCTGGAACCAGAATTTAGATTTTCACCACTTTTTTCCCCTTTTTTAATTAACAAAGAAATTCCGAGAGGGAAAAGGCTGGTTGTTTCCTCTTGCTCGCCCTCACTGTTACAATTTGAAACCCACATCTGGCATTCGGAGTGTTGAGAACGACTCAGAGCCAATGTATTGGGGCTGATGAGCCGCCCTGGGTTTCGGGGGAATTAGCTGTTTGCCCAGATGCTCTGGGGGAGCTCTTTAATATCCAGTGGGAATAGCACTACTAAAAAAGGAAAACCCATTAGTACACGTCTGCTCTTGCAGAGGCTCCTCTGTTCCTGTGAGGGTGAGACCTTTACAGAAGGCTTCTGAGTTGTTACAGGTATCACCTCGGATGGCTCTGACAATGAGCAATTTTAGGGCAATTTTTTCCCCAGCTGCCCCAAATCATCTCCCCACCCCTCTCAGTCACTACCATTGTTGATTAGAAGTTGCTTTAATTGAATCAACCGGTCTGTTCACTGCGGTGAGCGCAGCGCTTTGAAGATGCATTAGAGCACACGTAGAGAAGCACTGAGTAATGCAGGGAGATAAGCAGATGTGTTTGAAGCTGGGCATCCAAGAAGCCATGGAGGAGCACAAAAGGCACATGAAAAAGGTGGCGTCACCCCAGCTTCCCACAGGAGTCCTGAGGGCCCAGATCTTCGCCCTTGGGTGGGTTGGTTGCTTCATGCTCACCATCCAGCCCTGATGTTGCATGCAGCGGCTCCTGTTGCTCTCTCCAGCCCTCCTCTCTTTTTGATGCTCCTCTGCTCCATGGCAGACACCATTTGGTCTCATGGCCAGTTTGGGTGGAGGGAGGGGTGAGAGAAAGCAGATCTGATTGTCTCTCTCAAGTAGTCCCTGTCTCTCTGTGCTAGTTGGGGTTCATCTCTTAGTGGCAAGATCTTTGCTAATGCAAAGCCAACAGCAGAGCGAGGCCGCTCCATGGGAAGGAGAAAAGGTGAACATCCAAACCCTTGGATCTGCAGCTGGGAGCTTAGACACTTGTCAGAGACACTTGGATCCTGTAGGGATGTACATCAGTGCAGGAAACCTGACAGACTACCCAAAAGTCACACCTCAACCCAATGATTGGGGTATAGGGACAACAGGAAGAGCTCTATATACCCCCCTAGAATGGGGTTACCACTGTGTGATCTTCAGGAATGATGTGATCCTTGGGGTCGTTTTATGGTCTCTGGTGGAGAGCTGAAAACAAGCAATAGCTGGAAACAAAACTGGAAGGAAGACTGGCAAATAAGACAGACCTGAATTTTTAGAATATCTTGTTGCTGGAACCCTATCTTAGGGCAAGAGGAAGAGCAAAACTTGGGAGTTATGGATCTAAAGAAGGCAAGGTTTTCAGCTTCTTTCCACAAGCCCTCTTCACCAGCTGTGAAGCACAGCACCAGACCACCCCAAAAAGCCAACTATTATCTTCATCTAGAGACATTCAGCACCATTTTGTCTTGCAGCATGTCCCAGAGCTCCCATAGGACTGACAGCCAGTTGTCCCAAAACAGGCAACCGGGACATCTCGGAGAAGCTTTCTCAATGGAGTAAACATCCCCAAACTCATGAAAGGCAAATTGCCTCCTCTAAAACCCGCGTGCTTTTTCCATGTGAGCAGGTGCAGATCTTTTCTGGCTTGTGCCTGCCACTGGGCGTAGGTTCTGCAGGGCTGTTATCTCTCTCATCAGATGATACAAGTTCGCAGGCTCATCTCCTTCCAAGAATGCAACTGACTTAAAAAGAGTTCAAAAGAAGATTAGGTTTCAAGGTAACTGGAAGCTATTCAGTCAAAGCCAAGCTGCATAAAGCGAGGGGAATCCTCCTTCTACCTCCATGGCTGTGCAAGGCAAGTGGGAACATGAGAAAGGAGCTGAGAAAGTGTGTGTCTTCTTCACAGACACAAACAGGACTGCAAATTGGAGACAACCGCTACAAATTTAGCTAAAGATGCTTTAGAAATTGCATCTTGCCAATGTTTTGCTTATCAAGCTAGAGTGTTTGCTGGCAATTACCTCAGCAAAAACAAAAACACATGGGATCTCATTAGTAGGGCTCCCTTGTCAGCGGGGAGGTTGGCACTGTGGCACACAGGGGCCTCAGCAATGGGAGCACTTGGGTGCTCAGTTGGTGAAAAGCCCCCAGCCCACAGCTGCAGGGTCTGTGTGCTGATGGCTGGGGAGTGTGGGTTGGGGTATCCCCTCCACTGGCAGCCCTCTCTGCCTGTCCCTGTGCCTTTCGTCCATCCAGAAGCAGCAGGAACAGCCACCTCCACTCTCCCAGCTGTTCTGCCATCATCCTGCCCTGTCTCTCCTCTTCCACAGCAGGAACACACAGTCTCAACCCACCTCATCCTCTGGACAGCTTTAGTGTCCCAGCTGAGATGCTGTGAACCAGCCTCGGAAACAGTTTGGGGTGAGAGCGAGAGCACTAGGAAATAAACACCCAGAGGTGGGGATGGCCATGGCTGGAGCCTGGTTTGGAGGACAGGTGCTTCATGGACAGGCTGCAGGGACATCTGTGTGGTGACCCCTGGCTTGGCTGGGCAAGCTCAGGTCATAGTGGCACCAGTCTCTTATGCCTGGAGGCACAACGGTGCCTAATTCCTGATGAAAGCCCATCCATGGGTCTGGGCATCAACCTTGTCACACTTCCATCATGCAATGTCTGTTTTATAACAGGATCCTGTTGGACTGGCTGTGTCATTACATCCAGAGACAGCGTGACCCAAGCCCTGTCTAGAGGAGGAGTTTTGGATATGTCTCCATTACAGAGCAACATGTGATGTGCATCTAGCTGTTCCTGCAATCACAGGGAAACTCCTCAGGTCATGGGATCATTCAGGTGGGAAGAGACCTCTGGAGTTTGTCTAGTTCAGCCTCAGCTCTCCAAGGCTTGACAGCCAGCCCTGGTGCAGCCTGACCCAAAGCCTTGCCATTTGGAGACATGCAAAGGATGGCTCTGCCCTGCACTGAGGAGAGTTTGGGTCCTTGAGGAGCCTTCTAGGCTTGGCTACCATGAGGGAACCTGCAGCTGATTTCATCACCACAGAGGGCCCCCCCACCGAGGGCTGAGGACACACAGCACAGGTTTGGGCAAGCCAGACCCTTCTAGAACATGACTGCCAGAGAGGTGTCCACACCCTGGGTTATTTTAAAGCTCTCTCACCACCATCACCCAGCCTCTCCGAGCCCTGCCCCAACCACAGAGCACCTGGCAGAGGAAAGTTTAATCCCACAGGGATGGACAGGAGGAGGAAGTGCACTTGGTGGCTGAAAGCCAAGAGGTGATGCAAGGCTGCTGGTCCAGCCAGTGCCACCCAACCCACCAGGTCCTGCTGGATCCCACAGAGCTGCTCCACACTTTGCTCAGAGCACAGGGCTCTGATGGCTGCTGGACATCCCTGACCATGAGAAGGTCTCATCCTGCTTTTGTGGCCAGGCATGCTTTGCTTCCCTCCTCCAGTGCCTGATGAGAGGGTGCTGGCTGGCCAAGGCCAAAGCTCTGGTAGGTCTGAAAGCCCTGAGAAATGTCACAGAGCTGTCCCACAGCTGAAAGGGTCACCCACAGGAGATCTCCTACACACCTCAGACAGCAGCTGTCAGTGCTCCTGTCCTTGCTTGCTCAGCTGCAGGTGCTCAGCACGCTGGCTGGGCACCCATTTGCTCTCCCCAGGGACAGATGCTGCTCTGCCCTGCTCCCCATTCCCCATACTAAGACAAGGCCTTTTTCTTCCCTTCCTTCTTCCTCTGCCCACCCAGTCTGGGGAAAAACTTTTACTTCTTCCCCACTGCAGTTCACTAAGGGCTGCTTTTGGGGTCCTACATGCAGGACCTCCAGACAGTCTCTGTAAAACCTGTAGCCATAAGAAGAAGCTGCAGCCTGGTACCCGCAGCAGTAGCTCTCATACTCACTAAACCTGTCACCCCAGTCTGGATTTTCTTTTAATAATCAGGCAGAAGTAAATGATTCACTTGTTGCTCATCTGAAGTTTGCTTTTTTCCTGCTGGAAAGCATTTCTTTGGGAGGGATGGACCTGAATTGCCCCTGTTTCCCAATACTCCTCAGCACTGACCATGCCAGCAGAGAAGCCAGATGTGCCTGGGCATGGGATGGTGAATCCATCACCACCTTTGCCTGCCTTCTCTGAAAACCTGGTGATTAAAATGAAGTCCTGCTATTTCACTGTTTCAAGCCTCCTTGTCCCATTTTTTCCCCAGTTTATTTCAGAGGACCCCTTCCACACAACCACACAATAAACAAAAAAAAGGGGGATTTTTTTGCTGTTGCACTTGGGCTCGGTACCTCTGGGGCTGCCTCTCTTTCCCAGAAGAGTGGAGCATGAGGAAAAGGATTGCAGCCGCTGCTTGTGTCTGTTTATTTACAGTGTAAACAGCTTCTGTGCTGGAGCTTTGAAGAGGCGCCGCACATTTGTATGTCAAGATCCCTCCACGCTCGGTGCGGTTTTCCCACGTGATCCGAGCTCTTCAGAGAGCAAAGTCTGCTCCTCTGCCTCCATCCTGGAGAAGATGGGGAGGGCCAGAGGGATACAGAGCCCCAGTGAGGGGTAGTGCTGTCAGTGAAGGAGGTTTGGGCTGAATTACCCTGTTTATGGTAACCTGATGCAGCTCTGCTAACGAGCCGTAATTTGGTAAATCCCCATTAGGCTGTTGATCATGAGCCCTAAAGTGGCTCTCAGGAAGTTGTGGCTCTCATCAAACTCAGCTGAACTTCAGCAGAAGGATCAGCAACCTGCCTGGACTGAGTGCTGGTTTTGTATAAAATAGATGAAAATAGACGGATAAATAGATAAAGAGATAAATGGATAGATCACAGACAAAAATAATTAAATAACTTCTGGAATTCTCTCCCAAAATAGCTGTGCAACAGTTATTTAAATGCTGTAGGGCACAGTACCTGCTTGCAGGGGATTATCACCACTGCAAAATCAATATTTGCTAAAAATCCCTTTGGTCAACTCAAGAAAGCCTTTTAATAAAGCAAAACCACGGCAGCTTCTCACCACGCTCACAACCTCTTGTGTTTGACAGAAGCAATGATGGATGTCAGAAAGCTTATCTTGGCAAAACAGCTCCTAACAATTCCCAAACCCCTGAACATGATTGTTATCCACTAAGTTGCCTGTCTTACCTATTTACTATAAGCTATGAGAATGGCCATGTGCTCCAGAATAAACTTAGCCTACTTTATTCGGTTGGTTAAATATTAGATTTACATCACTTCAGAATTAGGAATGGGATTTAGGTCATCCAGCAATTAACAAAATTTGCTCTTGAGTCTTGAAATGCTTGGTGGCCACACAACTGTGCTCCTAGGAGAGTTGGTGCTCTGATGAGTTGTACCCCGTGAGGTGCTCAGCAACCAGCTGACAAAGAAGAAAAATGGGTGTATTCCCAAATCCCAGGTCCATTAGTGTGCTTACATGGATTTCCTTCTCCACCTCATGCCTCCACTCTCACCTGTGGGACTTGTGCTGTGTCTGGGACATCTGCAGCTTCCCAGCACATCTAAACCTCATGGTCTGCTGGGCATGGAGGCACAGGAGCACCAGTGGGAATAATCTGGTATTTTGCATGGGAGGACAAGAGGAAATGGCCTCAAGTTGTGCCAGGGGAGATTTAGCTTGGATATTAGGAAAAATTTCTTCAAAGGTTTGATAAGCATTGGAACCGGTTGCCCAGGGCAGTGGTGGAGTCACCATCCCTGGAGGGGTGTAAAAGGTGTGTGGATGTGGCACTTGGGGACACATTTTAGTTGTGACCTTGGCAGTGCTGGGTTAACAGTTGGACCTGATGATCCTAAAGGTCTTTTCCAGCCTAAATGATTTTATGTTTAGAAAACCACCCTCTCCTGTCATCTTGCCTGCTCCAAGGACTCAGCTTTGCCTGTAAACCTCTGTTATGCCCTGACTCAAGCCCTTTATGGTGGCTTTGGAACACCCCTGAATACTTTCCTGAAGCCCCAAGCATGACCTCTGCTGGGGTGTGAGGGCTCCTGAGTGTCTCTCCTCTCCCTGGTGGCCGTGCCTGGCTTTGGTGGCAGTTTTAAGAGACTTGCCTGTGGGTGGCTCGTGGCTCTCAAGTGGCTTTTGCTGATGAGTGGGGTGGGCAGGAGGACACAGGACACCCAGCAGCCACTGGTGTCCTTAAGGTTTGTGCTGCTTTGCAGCCAGACACAGGGTGTGACTGTCACAGTTATGCTCTGGTACCCCAGCATCACCTGTGCTGCCTTCTAAGGAAAAAGCCTCAATCACTTCCGTGCTCCCAAGAGAACCCCTGTGGGAGAAGGAGAACAAAGCAGAGGTGTGTTTGCACAGCAGCCTCGTAGATCCCCAACCCTTGATGCCAAGCCCTGGGTTGAACCCCTGTGCCCTCAGCAAAGCTGTCCCCTCCTGAACTTGAGCTCTGCCGTGGGGCTCATGGGGCTCCACACAGCTGCAAACCCCCTGTGCCCCCGTGGGCTCTGCCCTGCCCGTGGGATGGTGCAGGGGATGCAGCACTTTGGGGATCAAGGGTGCTGTGTGTGGGTGAGGCTGCCTCAGCCTGGAGACCCAGCAGTTAATTTGTTTGTTTCCTTTCTGTATAGGATATTGTTACCAAAAAAAGAAAATGAGGTGGGGGGGGGGAGAGAGAGAGAAGAAAGAAAGGCTGAGGCTAAATGATGAAAAGGCCTCTCTCCTGCAGCTATGAAATCTCACCCGGAAGGAGGCGAGGGGAAGTCTTTTCCAGCGGGGTACAAAGTCAGCAGCAGAGCTTTGAACTCGGGGGAACTCCACCCTGCCAGGGAGCCCCAGCTGTGCATACCTCAGCTGCAGCTGAGGGAGCTGGGGTCACATCCTGCCCCCCTGCTCTGCACCAGGACGGGCTGGGCACCGGGCTCAGAGCAGCTTTGCTGGGCTGGCACAAGTGGGACATGTTCCCCAGACCAAAAACTGACCCTCCTTGAAGTTCTTGTCTTGTTTTGGGATGGGTCACCCTGAGCTGTCCCTGGAGCGTGGTACATGGTCACCCTTCCCTGGCCCAGGCAGGCTCTGCTGTCCCCTGGCTGTCCCCTGGCCGTTCCTGGCTCCCCCTGCACACCTCCACGCCACCACTGGGCTCTGATCACACCCAACACCCTCCACCACAGCTGCTCTGAGCACTCCAAACAGGGGAAGGTTCTACTCAAATATGGTAACCAAAAAGCTGGGTTTGGAAGGGATCCCAAGTTACTTGGGGGAATTTAGGCAATTATCCCACCATACCTTTTTTTAAATTTTAATTTCATTCTAATGATTTCAGAGGTACCTTTTCCCCATCTCATTTACAAGTGAAAACACTCAGTTAACTAAACTGAGGAAGGAGTTTAAAAATTAATTTAGGTGCCTCAAAATGAAAGTAAACTTTGGGACAAGCAGTGGGCTCTGTGTGGAACTGGAAGCCAGGTGGAGGTGATGCTGCTGGAAGCTGCTGGAAAAGCTTTGGTTTTTGCTGAAGTGTCCCTCACCTTGTCACCAGCCCTAGTGGGGTGGGGTCTCTGGGGAAAGTGCATCAGTATGTGGCCCCATTTTTTGTGTTGGATCACAGCTGGGCCAGGCAGGAGGAAAACAACACTGTGAGTCTCCAGGAGAGGGGTGAAACAGAACAGCATCAGGCTTGGAGCCTCTTCTCCAAATTACCCCTAATAGCCCCAGCAGCAGCCTTTGCCTGCCAGCTGCAACACTTCTCCTCCCTTATCTGCAGCTAATCCTTTAAACAACCATTTGAAGGAGTTTTTGCATTATTTGCCCAAGAAACAACTCCCAGATTTGCTGTTTTCTCAAGGACTTAGAGCAGTGGATCATGCTGCTGTTCCCAGGGATCCAGTGACAGGCACCTCCACCCCTGGGAAAACACTGCCCAGCCCAGGAGGGATGGGATGCCACCAAATAAATCTCCATGTCCTAGGTATTTCTTGGGGGTGTAATCCCCAAATAAACATCCTGCCACTTGAACCTGTTGTGAGAGCATGATGGTCACCATGCACAGGAAAGATGCCAAGCTGCCACTGGTCCAGGGATGGGGCATGAGGATGGAGGTGATGAGCATAGATTTTGGGCTGGTTTGGGATGATGGTTTGGCAGGGTTGGCCTATCCTGGTGCTGAGGAGCAGTAGGACCAGGTTAGCTCTGGTGTCCCCAGCATCAGAAGGATGTGGAGCTGTAGCAGCAACTCCACAAATATGCTCAGAGGGCTGGAGCACCTCTGCTATGGAGACAAGATTAGAGACCTGAGATTGTTCAGCCTGGAGAAGCTTCAGGGGGACCTTCTGGCACCTTCCAGTGTCTAAAAGGGGCTACAAGAGAGCTGGGAAGGGGTGTTTTACCAGGGCATGTAGTGATAGGGCAAGGAGAAACAGCTTCAAACTGACAGAGAGCAGGTTTAGATTGAGTATTAGGAAAAAATTCTTTATTGTGGGATAAAGAGTGAGAGTGTGTGAGGCCCTGGCACAGGTTGCCCAGGGAAGTTTTGGCTGTCCCATCTCTGGAAGTGTCCAAAGTCAGGTTGGATGGGTATTTGAGTGACCTGGTCTAGTGGAAGATGTCCCTGCTCATTGCCAGGGATTGGAACTGGATGATCTTTAAGGTCCCTTCCAACTCAAACCACTCTGTGATTTTACGATTTCTGGGGCACCCACACTTAGACACACCCCACAGCCAGGTCTATTTTTTGTGCTGAGGAATGAAGCCTGGACAGCCTGTGAAGGATGGGCAAAGGGACCTTCCTGTTGTGCCTGGATTGCTCATCCCAAGGCTGGTACAAGCCAGCCCGTGCACAGCCAGTGCCACTCACCTGCCTCACAGCATCCCTGCAGGGACACCTCGGGCCGCCCCTGAGCCCCGCGGGGGTGCCGGGGATTTCCTGGGAGCACACACCCCACCAGGGCGGGAGCACTGCCCGGACAAGGACTTGGAGATTTGAGGGTGAAACAATGCCATCGTTTGAGCGGGGTGGTGCTTAATTAGCTTTCACTTGAAGGAAAAGGGGGCGGTGGTGGAGGGAAGGAGGTGCAGGGAGAGCGCAGCAGGAGACCACGAGAAAATCCCCTTTTCCCGGTGCGGAGAGGGACGTTCCTGGGTGCTGCGGACTGAAACACCTGCTGCCCGGAGGGAAAGCCAGTTCCCAGGAAATGCAAGAAAGGCACTTTCCAGTGTGGAATATG
>VZRH01001687.1:387396-413914 GCA_013397555.1 Urocynchramus pylzowi | reverse complement strand
GTGTGTGAGTGTGTGTGAGTGTGAGTGTGTGTGTGTGTGTGTGTGTGTGAGTGTGTGAGTGTGTGTCTTGTGCCTTGGCTCTGCCTTTGAGATTTGCCCCTGGTCATTTCTGCTGGGAGGGAGCTGAGGCTGGTGCTCTGATGTGGGTGGCCCGGAGTTTGTTACCCGAGGACAGCCGGCGTACCTCTGAACTCCTGCCTTCCCAACGGTTGTTTCTCTGCTTGTGCCTGCTTGCAGTTTTGCCCTGTGTCTTGCTGGATTGCCTTGACCCAAGCTAAGGAGAGCTGTTCCCCAGGGAAGGGGGTCAGGCTGGGATGCCAGGGTGGTGGTGGTGGTGGTGGTGGTGGGGGTATCTCTCACCCCAAGGCTTCCACTTAAGTGTTTAGTCTGAGTAGAGCCAGCACCCATAGGGATTTGGAGTTGGAAAGAAAGGACTTAAAGGCAGAAAACTCCCACTGTGCCATGGAGGGAGAGCACATCAGAGGGAGGCAGTCAAAAACCCCCGGAGGAAAGGCAACCTGATGCTTTGCCCCAAGGTCCAGCAAAGTCATGAGCAGCTCCCCCGACCCTACTTGCTGTAGGTGCTGATGGGAAGCTTCCGTGGGGACTCCACGAGCACTTATCATTCCCTCTGTCATTTTTCTCAGCAAAAATAAGGAAGAATTGCAATAACAAGAGAGTTTTTTTGGGGGTGAAGCACAATCTGTGCTGATGCCGAGCAGCCTCCAAACCCAGGAGAGAAGGGAGGGCAAAATTCCTCCCTGACCCTGCAGGCAACCAGCTTATGCCTTGGAGCAGAAGATTTGATTGCCTTTTACCATTAGCTCTGCTTGCGTTGCTGCAACGAGTTATAAAAATGATCCCCCCCTCCCCAAGCTCCCAGAGCACAAAGGCAGAGGAGGGGCAGCGCAGCCCTCCCGACAGAGGGGGGAGGATGGGGATGGGGATGGGGAGGGGGGTGGAAACACAGTGAAACAGAAAAAGATTGACCCAATATCACCCAAGCTGGAGAGACGTCGTCGTTATTCCATTTAAGCCCGCTGAACAGTGCCACAGCAGGGAATCTGTCTGTCTTGGTTAAAGGTCTCGCTGCCAGCCCAGCCTTGGAAGTGCCAACACTAATCTGCAAATTGTTGCAAACCCTAAAGAGCCGCCGAGCTGGGAACCCTCCTGCAGCCCAGACCCCTATGGACCGGGATGCCCTTCCCCATTAAGGTCCCGCTCCAGGCAGGCTCGGCCCGGCCCCGCTCCCTCCAGGCGGGCTGGGCTGAGCATCCCGGGCATTAAAAGCCCAGCTCCTGCTGGCAGCCCCGTTGCAGCAGGGATGGGATGCTTGCCATTGCCAGAGGTTAGATTCTGCCCGGGGAAACTCTTGCATGCTCTGGAATAAATTGGTGCTCGTCTCTCTGATTAGTGTCTTCCGGCAGGTCCCCAAATAGACGACGATTCCTTTGTCCTCTTCTGACCCCACGGATCACATTCAGAGCCTGTAGCTTTTGCTGAAATGCCTGATTTTTTGGCCTGAAAAATCTCTGGTGCAACCTCTGGTGTTGGCCAGGAAGAAGGTAGTCACATGTGCTCTTAGACTAACAAACAGCACTGTTCTTCTAAGACCATGGGTAGCAATAATTCAGGGTCAGTGAAAAGGGCATATCTAATAAGAGGACCTGGTCTAGAGGATAAAAAAAAGGAAAAAAGTGGAAAAAAAAAAAAGCAGCTAAAAAACCTTGGCTAGAGTGATAGAAGAGGATGGATGTGGAAGCCTGGCTGTGGAGCTGGAGACAAGAGGCATCAGGGAAAATAAAGTGAAACATGGAGAGGGATTAGGGATTAGAAAAGCCTGGGTTTAGCCATGTAAATCATGGCACCTATGGGGTTTCAGACAGGTAGGAGGCTGTGTCATGCCACCTTTCAGGCTGGCTGATTGCTGCACATCCTAAGGACACCAGAAAACTTGTTTGTTAGGAGGGTCCCCACAGAGTCTATACATAGTGCTGCTTTTTGTTCAAGGCAAGCAGGTAACCCAAGGGTGAGATCTGAGTCCAAATAAAAGACTGGAGCTGACAGAGGTGGTAAACAGTTATTCTTAGTAACTATATTTATTATTAAAAGTATCAGTTGGAACGAAAAATGTGAACAGCAAATTTAGAGAAGCATGAATTCCTTTGGCAGGAGCTTTAGAAGCAGCCAGGGTTTTAGTCAGGTTTTTTGAGGTCTGTAATAAGGTGCCAAAAAAAGCACAAACATTCTTTAGAACATTAAAAAAACCAAAACCTAACAAAACCTCCAGTCAATCACAAAAGGAGAAAAAACAATGTTACCATTAAAAAAAAAAAATTGCACGAAGGAAAAAAAAAAGGCTCCTAGAGCATTATCCTTAAGTCATGTAAAAATCAAAAAACCACTATGCAAAAAATAACCTGTCTGCACAGAAACTTGCTTATGCATATGACTGTAGCGTGTGCCTTTGCTTGTAGTAAACATGCCCTTTGCCTTCTGCTGATGACATGACACTGGCATGTCACAGCTGATTTATAAACACAATTGGATTTTCAATCTTCAGGTCTAAATTCATTGCAGCAGACCCCAGCAGGCAATGTATCTCTGTTTATCTATAAATACCAGTTACAGTGCTTTCTTGGATAGAGGTGGGTACAGTAGGATGTTGTTTATTTTTACTCATTTGCAGTAAGAGGAAGCAGTGTTTGGTATCAGTCGTCATCATGAGCTAAGTGGCTGCAGGGCTCTTTGGAGGGCACTGAACTGCAGAATCAAAAATGCAAGCAATGCTCTGCAGTGAATCCTTCAGGTCTTGCAAGGACTCACCTTGCAGCTCGGCGAGACTGAGGAAGAGGAGGGCTGAGAAAGGCTTGGAAGATACAGCAGGTATTCCCAAGCCATCAGCAAGCTGGAGTTGCTTTGTCCAGGCTCTGAGGTTCCTCAGCAGCAGTGGTTCATCTGGGGCAGGCTGGGTGAGGGCCTTGGACTCAGCTCCTGCAGGTCCCTGCCAGGCTGGACGCTGTAGGTGCACCCAGGGAATTGAGGCTGGTTTGGTGCCTGCAGCCCTCAGCACAGGATCACAGCGGCCGCAGCCTCAGGACCCTGCAAGTGGAGCACTGCAGGAACATGCTGAATTGCTCATCCCAAGGTGCTCCCTCTGGGAGGAAGGGCTGGCCCTCAGCAAGCTTAAAGGACCAGAAGCAGAGGCCTAGGCATGTAGGCTGAGGGTGGAGAGGCAAACCTACCTCTGGGCTTTCAGCCTCTCTGCGGCAAACCAGGAGCCTAAAAGCCATAGGATTCTCCCTCTCCTACCCTATAAAGTTACTTCCCTTGGAAGCTACCAGGCCTCATCTCCAGGCTTGACCTCCAGATATCCTGGTATGGGCCCTTAGAATCCTGAATAACCTGTCATTGGTTTAGGCAACCTTGGACACCGGGTTCTGGCGATTCTTCCTGGCCTCAGTGGCATTTCCCTTCCCAGGAGGGAACCAGCTCACCTCACAGCCTGCCAGCCCTGAAATTTCCATCCTACATCCAAAGCTGGGAGCTGCTCAGGAAAATCCTTGCTAGAGCTCCTGCAGCTAAAGGTAATGCAGCATCAGGTTCATGTAGGTAACCAGTGAGATTCTGGCTCTGCAAAGGTGTCCATAAGAGTTGAGAAGAGACAAACTTTTGCTGTAGGCAATACTTCACAGGAGCAGAAAGGGTAAAAATGGCAAGGATTTAAAAGTTCTTGAAAAAGGCAGAGCACAAGGAGAAACAAAGCTGGGGAATAACCCTCCATGGTCCCTGAGCTATTTAAAAGAGGCTTAAAGGGATTTGGTCAAAAAAATGACAAGAGATTAGAAATAAAATCAAATAGCAGCTGTTATGTGCAGCCCTGTGTCTGGATGAGTGTGAGCATCAGAGATGATCGATATCCAGGTTGGTTTCATTCTGGTAGAGGAAGCAGTGAAGTGAAAGAGGAAGGAGGGAAGGGAAGAATTGGGTTGCCCACAGAGGGGCTGATGCTGCCTCCAGGCCTTGGGTGGGGGCATGGCCATGGGGTCGAGCACCAGAGCATCACCTTGGCTTAGACAGAGCAGCCCAGGCAGCTCCCCTGGCAGTGATAGAGAACACGAGCCCTGCGGGCTCCAGCCACCACAACAACGGCATGAAAGGCAGCTCATCTAGACTTTCCTCTTCTGCCTTCGAGGAAGAGGCTTCCCTGACTCTGTGACACAGCACCAGCCTACAGGGGGAGGACACCAAACCACTGTTTAGATAAGGAAAGCCTTTATCAAGCAGAAAGGAATTTTTAAGAAGAGCTTCCGCTGGTGGCTCCGTGTTAACAAGATTTTCCCATGAGCAGTGACGTTTTATATCTAAATGGTTTTTAACATGATAACATTCCCAGAAAATATATTTGGAAAGAGCCATAGATCCTCAAAGTCTTGCCAGATGGAAAATAACAGCAATAAGTGCCTTGGTCTTAGACAAACTTCAAAGCCTTGGTGTCTTCCTGTCTGTCTCTCGCAAAATTGGGAATGTGCCTGCAGCAGAGTGTGAAAGCACAGCGTGGGTCTGGTCAGTATAACCATAGGGCTTAGCCCCTCCCCAAGGAATTTCATGTACAGCACAGCATGGCTTGGCAGAGAGATGGTGGGACTGTTCCTCACTCTTGCCCTGTTTTATTAAGTGATCCTGGGCACATGGCTGGTGTCCCATGTCTTGAGATGAGCCTTTTGGATCATCCAATGGATACAGGTTTCAAGGTCTGGTCCTAAGTGTCTCCTGAGATGGACTCAGCATTGACAGACTTTCCTGCATGATTTCCATGCAGTTTTAGGTCTCCTGATCAGAGAAACTGTGGATGCCTCATCCCTGGAAGTGTTCAAGGCCAGGCTGGATGGGGCCCTGAGCAACCTGATCTAGTGGGTGGCATCCCTGCCTGTGGCAGGGGGCTTGGAATTCTGAGATATGTTTTGTCCCTTACAACCCCCATTCTACAACTCTTCAGACATCATCCATAAGTACATAACCATAACCCACTCAGTGTACTGCTGATGTTAGACTTTTTCCTGCTGCCACTGGAAAAGCAGACCTTTGTTGCTTCAAGGTTTGGTCATCAAGCTTACAGCATTTAGAGGAACTCTACTGGAGCTTCAGTGTGGTGATGGGGGAGCTCAGGATGCCCCAAGACCCTCACCTCAGCACCTAGGAATGGTCCTGGTCGTGCTGGGGATTTGCCAGGAGAACCAGGCAGCTTCTGCAGGCTTGCAAGTGAGTGAGATGCCATCCAAGAGTGGAGCAGGCCAGCCCACGGACTGAATGCAGGCAGAGAAAAGCTCAGCAGGCAAACAGCACACAAACAGCACTCATGGCAAACAAACAAACAAATCCAGCAAGGGCTGTGTGAGCCAGCCAGAAATCACTGCCCGGTGCAAAGGGTGCTGGGGCCAGTGGTTTGGAGGAGTGGGAGGAGCACATCTGCCTTGTCTGTGGGGAATAGTGACTGTGGCTGGACAGAAATGGGCTACAGATGGACACATGGACAACCATGTGTGGATGCTCCTAGCTGGGTGTGTGAGACAGCTTGGGCATGCAAACATTTTGTGCAAGACATGGACATCCTGAGCAGTGCACCCTTGGCACGAGCCTCCCTTGTGCCTGCTGCACCTGGCCACACTTCCCAGCAAGGGAGCAAATAATTTGGCCATTGGGTTGAAGAGTGAAGAGGAGGAAACCACTGCAGAGCAGCTGGGCTCATGGAGCCAAAGCTCCATGTGTGAGCCATTGGAGTGAGGCTGAGCTGAATCCCATAACAGGATCAGAGGAGGAAGCTGTTATCAGCATCCAAGGTGTCCCCCAGTGGTGCAGGTGGAGCTTCCTGGGCTGGCTGTGCACTTGGTGCTGCTCATCTGGGAGGTTTCTGGGTGGTGGGCACGTGGTGGTGGTGGTGGGACGTGCCGCTTGATCACGTCGCTGGAGTGGGAAGCCTGGGAGGGGAGGTCTGTGAGCTCACAAAAACCTTTTCAACACTGGGAAGAGGGGAATTTTCAAAAGCACCCCGAGCAGAGGGAAGGTGTGCTGTTTGGGTGTAGGACTGGATCTCCAGCACGTTCACCTCTGGCGTTTGTTTTGGGCCCAGCTCTTCTCCCTGGGGCCTTGGGGCAAGCAGGAGTGCCATAACAGAGAGCCATGAAGAGAGTGGAGCCAGCCAGAGGCAAGGATTTTGTTAGCGTTTGGAGGAGAAAACAGGGAATTTCCACACATGGAAAAATGTTCCTTTAAACAGTGATTATGTAAAAATACAAAGCCACAACTGATAATATCTCTCACTCTGGGGAATGATGGAGAGTGTTTGTTTCTTTAATTGCATTTAATACTCATGAAAGTTACCAGCTTGCCACCACTGCAAGCGAAGCTCGTTTGTTGGATTGCAGCACACACAACACCAGCTTCCTTTCCACACTCCTTCAGCAGTGCATTTTGCCCTTGTTATTAAAAGACAGCTCCTAATTTAATATCTGTGCATATTTGATTGCTGGTGCTTTGCCTGAAAATTGCCTGTAGAGGTGCAAACTAAAATTAGGTGTATGATGAGTTTCTAAATGAGGAGCTTTAGCAGTCAAAGGTGGATTGACTCCTGTTAGGCAAGAGCAGAGCCATGAGCCAGGCTCCTACTCCTGCCCCAGGTGAGCATCCTGTGTCTTAGGTGGCTGCAGATGTTTCTTTTTATCCCTCTGAACAGTCCTCATTCTCTTGAATTTCACCCATTTTTTGCTCTCAAATGTAATAATTTAACCAGGGACTGGGTGGAAAAGTATTTCCATTGGTTTTGGATGTGCTGCCTTGGGATTTTCCTTTGATTCCCGTTCAGAAGCTGCCTTCCCCTGGTATGCTTTCATCCCATGCTCTCCTGTGTTCCTCCTCGCTAAGGTAAACGGATTGGGCTGATGCATAAAGGGATGCAGAGGAAATTCACAGTGTGGGCAGGAGCCTGTGAGAGCTGATGTGGGCTGTGCTCCTGTTGCTGCTTTAATTCATCATCACTGGAGCATGGAAAACCAGGACAGTCGCGGGAGCTGCAGCGCATGAATCGCCCTTTGAGAGAAACGTGCCCCTGCGTGCTCCGACAGGCCCTCCCTTTCAAAGTGCCATTGTCAAAGAGCCTGGACCCAAAAACCTCTCACTGCAAAGGTAAATTGTACACTGATCCCTGCCTGCAGTTTGGTGCTGTGCCAAAGAGGTGCTGAAACCTCCCAGTGAGTCCTATAAATCACAGCCCAAACCCCCGAGGGGGCTGGATTAATATGGGATCAATGTGAACGTGCCACAGAGTTATTTGATGGCTACAATGCTGGTATTGACTGTTATACACCTGTTGTATCATTAGGGATTACATCTGTTGTAAACATGCTGTTTGATGTTGCAGGCTGTGCTAACCACATGCACCGTAATCATGGCTTGTAGCTGCTGTGGTGGCCTCAACATGCCCAAATTATGCTAATTTTCTTGTTGTGTGGGGTGGCCCGACAAAAGAGGTTTGTTCAGGGTGAGCCTGTGCAGAGGAAGATTGAGCACAGGATGCTGGGGGAGACAGAGAAGGGATGGGATAAGAGTCTGCATTGCGATGGAGATGAATGGGGAGGAAGGTGAGAACAAAAATAATACCAGGTTACAGCAGACACCAGCTGAAGGAGGGAGTTTCCCAGTTCTGGCTCGAATTTATTATCAGAATAAGGTCTGAAAAGATGAAAAAGTCAAATAAGGATGGGCAAGTGTGGCTGGGCAGGCATGAGGCAGGGTTTAGCTGCTGGAGGGGCTGCTGGTGATGGGGAGAAGTGAAGTGAGGTTGCTCAGCTGGGGTTCCACACCACAGTGGGGTGGTGGTGCAGACTTGTGGATGGTCCCCTGCTACCAGCAGTGGCAGCAGCAGCCTCAGCAATCCCTCATTCAGTATTTTGGGAGCAATTGATCCCTAATGGAGCAATTGATCCTTAATGGAGAAAAAATCCTTGAAGTTCACACCAGCAGCTCCCAAGACAGTATCAAGCCCTTCCTTGCTGGGTGTATTTCTTGATCTCTGTTTTGGCAACTTAAGCCTGAGGGATGAGTTACTTAATGCTGACAACTTCCTTAATCCTCATTTTTCCTGTCTCAGGCACAAGGTTTCCCTCCTTACTTCCACTTCCTACCCCAGAAAGGAGCCAGGCTTTCTCTAGAAACTGTCTCCAGAACATCCTTTACTGGACATGCTGATGGCAAGATTGGAAACCATCCTCTCCACCCAGTGCTGCTCTGCCAGCTGAGCATCCAGCACAGGTATGGACCCAATCCCCTGCATTTTTATTAGCCATGTCCTGACTCTGGTGTAATGAACAATCTGCCCATGCTTCCAGATGGGGGAGCAGAGCAGGACACCCTTCCACCTCCTGTATCCATGTGAGGGCAAGGGCCAAGGGTGTGTGATTATTGTGTTCCCACATGGGGACATGCCCTCCTGGTCCCCTGGGAGCATGGGGCCATTGCAGTAACAGAGCTCAGCCAGAGGAAGGGGAGATGAAACCTTTAGGATTAGAAGGGACATCTTAAAAAAAAAAAAAAAATCAAACCAAAACCTCATCAAGTATCTCTATGAAGTGTTCTATACTTCAACATTTTCTATAGGCTGAAGGTCCAGCCAGTATCTTTGGTGTATTAAATTCAACCATTTCTTCCCCTTTCCATCTTACCTGTCTTTTTTTTTTTTTTTTCTTCTTTCCCCCAGCAATATCCTGGGGATAAGCCAACAAGAGCTGGAAAATTCATACAAACTTGGGGAAGAAGACAATGCAGGAGCCATTCCCAAATATTTCAAAACTTCTGTGTTGTAGTTTTTGACCAGTCCCAAACCTTTATTTACCTGAAACAGAAGAAGAAAGATGATGCCAAGAGTTTTGAGATTGGAGGGATAAAAAGTGAAAATTATTCTCAGTCCCTTTCTGGAGGTGCTTAGAGAAGGGTCGAGCTGTCTGCTGGACACATGTGGCCACTCCAAAGCTGTGCTGGAAACAGTGTCTGAGACTTTCTGCTTGACTGTCCTCCACACTGACCCTGCCCCAGGCTGGTGCTGACACTCAGAGGTGGCCTCTGGGTCACGCTCTCCTCCCTTGTGACCAGAAGTCAGTTCAGTGATGTAACTTTGGGAGGCTAAAAAGAGAGGGACCAAGAGTGGTGTTTTGGAAGAAGAGAGAAAGGACCCCTGAACAGGCTCTGGCCAGGGCAAAGGTCCTGGGCTGGTAGCAGCCTTGGGCTCATGGCCATTATGTAAAATATAATATTCTGAGTGGGACAAATGATGGGTGAAGTGGCTGGAAGTCCTTCTCTTAACTCAGCCCCTACAGATGACTCAACAGTGGAGCAAGCAGGGCTCTGACTGGGTGGGAAATGCTGAGAAACCCCACCAGCTCTGAGCAGAGCTCCTCAGCTCTCATCTCACCCAGGTGAGCATGAGCCAGGGTGGGGCTGGCTCTGGCAGCTGTGGTGTGCAGATCACACACAGCTTGGCACTGTGGGACCGTGTCTCACTGGATTTTCTGCCACCTTTCAATTCATCTCTTCCTGCAATCTTTTCCAAGGTGCCAAGAGTACACATACAACTCTGGGTCATCTTTTCTAATCTTTACCTGAGGTTTGCAGTAAAAAAAAAAACCCTACAAACACTGTGAAGCCCTGGAAGTGCTATTAGAGCCCTTTAACCTGGAACAACAATTTCCACTGAACTTTTTTTCCCTAAAAGAATAAAGTTTGGCTTTCACCCAACACCAACCCCATGGGTACAGCATGCAGCAGTGAATTTCCCAAGGACAACCTGGGGCACTGTGCAAATTCTAGGGCCCTTTTTGCTGGTCCAGGCAATGCAGAAACACTCTGAGATGCCTTCCCAAGATGCCCCAGACCTGACACATGGTCATAAGTCTTGCAAGCCTGGCTGCTCCTGGGTAGTGATGTGACTTCCCAGAGCAGATATACAACTTAACTGCTTCATGCCAGGAAGGGCACAAATGGGCTGTTGCTGGAGTGTTGACTCACACTTTGAGGCAGCAGCACCATTCTTCCACACTGATACCCCAGAGCTCCCCATCCATCTGGTATCCCAGCAGCCTTTCCTCATCCATCCCCTTATTTCCTCCCTTCAGGTACCTGGGCTCTCCAAGTGATGCAAATATGACCATGGCCCAAAAAACCAAATTCCCTTTTGCCCTGTCCTCCCTCTCCCATGTCTCTCCCCCCTCCCCCCACCTGGGGATGAATGAGATGCTGGTTGTGGCTGCAATATATCATTCTTACTATTTGTTATGAGGTTTTAATGAGTGCGGAAGATTAGGATGTTTGCAACAGCGTAACAATAAAATACATATCTCGCTCATTCCTTGCCAAAAAGTACTTACAAATAATAAAAGTGAGGCTAGCTGAATGCATAAATCTCCTTTCACAAGCCCCCACCCACTGTGCAATAATTAGTACAAAGTGCAGTGCTAATAGATCATCTTACTTGTGTGGGAAACTTGACATTATGCTTTGTTTATATCATCCCTTTGGCAAGAATCTGCATGGCAGATCCTGGCAGCCAGCAAACAAGAGGCTCTCAAGGAAGGTTTCCAGACTGTCGTGCAGAAAAGCAAGCCCCAGGATTGCGTGCTGGTCAGGATGCTGAAACCAGCTGGGGAGCTGAAGCGTTAGATCCAGCTTTTATGGAGTTCAGCTACCAAGTTTCCAGCTGACTAGGAGCAACATCCTGCCACTGATTTGCAAAGGGCTGTTCCCACCCCAGCCACAACAAATCAGTGTGAACCTTGGCTTCAGGATGGTGCCCTTTGCTTAATTATATATTCAGGGCCCAATTTACTGCCTGGGCCTCCTAATGGGAACAGACGGGGTCGCCCAGACTTGAGACAGGCACCGAATACGGCCCCTGCAGTCTCTGGCTCTGTAAGGAGAGGGTTTGCAGCCAGTGCCCAAATAGCTCCAGCTCCCAAGACCTTTCTCCTCCACTCAGCCCCTACAGAGACCTTGGCTGATGTGGGAATTACCTCTGCTGGGACATCTGGCTCTGTCCCACGGATCAGGCTTGCTGCAGTTTGACTTGCTCAGGGCGTGATGGTGTCTCAAAATTCTGCCAGTAGGCACAAGGGCTGTCTTCAGCTCTCTGCTGACTACAATGAGCTTTGGGTCAACGTGCTGGGTGGAAAGCCAGTCCTCATCCCCCCCAGGGCCTGTGACTCTTCACCCCACAGCCCTTTTCTTCCTTCTTGGGCTCAAGTCCCTTCTTTTTGCTTGTTTCTCTATCCCAGTGAGAAATGGAAAAACCAGAGCCCAGTTTTTGGATGTAGAGATGCATTCCTGCCTGGTGAATCAGAAACCATTAGCAGGACAGGTCTGGGTGCATTCACAGGAGGGCACGGGCACGTTCTAGAGAGTTTCTTACCTGTTGGGAGAATGGGGATGGGAAGCTTTCCTTTCCTTCCTTGAGAAATTTCAGAGTCACCTGCAAGCTGGCTATTTCAGCAGCTCAGAGAAGGAGTGTCACCACACAGGATCTTGTCCTAAGGGCATATTCCAACAGTGGCAGCTTGTCCTTGCAAAGGCCCTACTGCCCACCACCCAGCACCTTCCTCTGCTGACAGCCTCCCCAGATTTGTCCCAGCTGAATTTTTCCTGTATGCTGGGGTTCTGAGCAATAACAAAAAGCCAGCGATGCCAAGCTACACGCTTCCATGTGGGATTGTCCTCTGCTGCTTCATGAAGTCTCTGCACAACGTGCTCCACCAGGTCCCTGTGTGCTGCCACGTGTGGTCCTGGAGCATCTCTGCCCGACTCCAGCTGGTGTTGGGGTGTGCTGAGCATGGTGTTCTCAGCACCTTCCCTCCCCTTTCTGCTGAAGGGCTTTGGAAGGACTATCCTGTGAGGGGAGCCCATCTGCTGGACAAGCCCCAGCAGCATTCCCAGCAGCAGGTGTGATTCACTCCTGCTCCAGTAAAGTTTCTGCATGTGTTTAATTCCCCCATTCCCTGCTGGGCCCCTCCTCATCCCATCCCACCCACTGGTGTTGCTCAAGGCTGTCCTTTCTAAAGCACTCAGGTTGTCCTGCTTTGTGGCTGGGGAATGGAGACAAGGTGTCTTATCCTGAAGGGACTCACCCTCCTGGGAAATGCATAGTGGAATTGCCTAGTGCAGGCCCCCCAGTGCCCTTCTCCTCCATATTTGTGATGAAATCACCAGGAAAGAGAGAAAGTTTTTACTCATGGGCCCAGTGGACATATTCACTTGGAAACCTTCACCCTGCTTGTTTTTATTCAATTTGGGTGCACACTCTTCCACAGGATCACAGCAGTGTCCTGGTATCAACTCCCTGACTTCGCATGGCGTTTTTAAAGCTTTAAAAAAAAGAATTGGCAACTGTGGCCCCACATGGGCATGAGAAGGAACTTGCTTTGTAAGGTGCTGTTCAGATAGGAAGAGTATTTCCAGCACATCTTCTTCCATGCCAAACCCAGCTGCTCAGAACCACTGCAGAGACATTCCTTCTCTTTACGCCGTGGGGCTCCGGGAATCCCGGTAACGTGCGAGTGATCCTGAACAAAGTGTGCAGCGCTGAAGCAGCTCTGCCGTGCTGACGAGGCTGGTTCAGGCAGGGGGAACTGGGCAGAGCCCTGACATTTCAGTGACTGTGAGGTTATCTGAGGGGAAAGCACTGGGAGCCCGGCGCCCAGCAGCCAGTGCCGGCAGCAGCCTCTCCCGCTAACCGCGGTGACTCCGCTGGCTCAGGACAATGGCAAACGGGCTGAAACATTGACAGTTTCCTCACAGACTCTTCCCAGAGTTACTAAAATTAACCTTTTTATTCCCCCCCACTGGAGAAATATAAAGCTCTTACTTTCCTTAACCTCTCTTTCCCACCCAGTGGGCAAAGAGTTTGTCAGTTCTACAGTTAAAATAATATATTAAGGATTTCCAATGGTGCAAGTCAAACTTTACATTTCCTAATGATTCTAGATGCCTTTTTTGTCCTCAGACATTTCAAGTTAAACCTCTATGAAACTGACCTTTTGGCTTGTCATCCTCTGTAAGGACCCCAGAGATGAAACACTTCTTTCAGTCTGTCACTACTGTCCGTACACCACCCCCCCCTTTCCCCCCTCCTCTATTTTATCAGCAAGAACCCATAATTGAGCCCCTGGACAATAGCAGGACTGTGCATTTCTTTGTCAACAACAATGGGCCGTCCAAGTTCATTACTGGAGATTGTTTAAAAATTGATTCATGGGCCAGTAGTAGTAGCTTATTATACAGCATAAGTGACAGTGTGATCTGGATGGAGGCCAAGTCATTCTTGACCAGTCATGTCCAATTAGAAAGAACATTGCACACATTCCTGTTGGAGCCACATTAATGAATTAGTCCTACCACAAACTGAGAGAAGCTTGCAGGACCCTAATACCTTTTGTTCCTAAGGATAATTCAGTAATTTATAAAGAGAACAGCGCGAAGCACATTAGCGAAAGAATAGGAATCGCAGGACTCAGACAGTCCCTACACTTGTCCTTCATTTCAGGTTTCTGGGGAGCTCCATTGCCTTTGAGATCTGTGTTTCCCTGGAGAGCACAGACCTCTGACAGCCCTCCCAGGGCTGTGGTGGCAGTGCTGGTAGTGACCAGGGCTCCACAGGCCTGTGTGCACCTGAACTTGGGCCAACATCTGGCATCCAGGCTCTGCTTCCCAGGACAACAGGACAGCCCAGGCACACAGAATGCCATCATCCTGCAGAAGTCACATCCAAGGGCATTATTATTCTGTCCTGGTGCTTCCTCTTTGCTCTGCAAATGGCACCTGTGTAACTCCACCGAGTTGTGCCTGCCCCACACCTGGGGACATAGGAGAGAAGAGCAGTCAAGGCACAGTTTTCAAGTTTAGAAGTCTGGAGTTGGTGTTTAAGGTCCTAAATTGCTGAGCCAATTTTGAGTGTGCCAAAGTCAGTTCAACTTGCACGGAGCAGCTCCCAGGGACTGGGAGGCTTCAGGGAATTTTCAGGGAACCTCAGACATGCAGTGCTAAGGACAGTCTGTGCATGGAGTCCTTGCAAAGGCTGTGGTAGGGGGAAAGATGATGAAAAGGTGTGTCCAGATCACCAGGTGCTGACCACATCCATGAGAGGAAGCAAGGAATGCTGTCAGATGACATCTGAAAGATGCTGAGGAATTTCTGGTGAAGGTACAAGCGAATGCAATTCATGGATTGAATTATTTTAGCAGGAAGCACTTGTACCTTGGCATGGGAACTGCAGGAAGAAGGAACTGGAAATAGGATAAATTCCCAACCAAGCCAAGGTTAGCAATGTTCTCTGTTACAAAGCCAACTCCCAGGAGGAATCCCCCTCCCCAGGAATGTTTACAAGTTAAGTGTACAAAGCTCAGTGTAGTGTTACCTACTCAGGGGATATGATCACAAGCAGTTACTGCTGCCACTGTCGTCTAATATATAACAATTTTTGACATGGAGCAAATTCTTCCAATTGCTCAGGAAATGTCCTTTATTAGGGACCACAGAAACCCATTATTGGTTGGCCCACATGTCCTCAAGTAGCTTTAGTGATAATAAATGTAATAGCCATACAGCAATGTCAGCTTCCTAATGACAGTAATATCTGGACTTCTAAAATCTACCTGTGCACATGAAAAATAAGTAACTCACAGACAGCAGTACCAAGTGACCATTTTTAAATAAAAAATTATCATCAAGTGTGTATTGTGACTGTAAATGCTTATATACTGTCACTCAGCAGCCTGTGACATTTTAATGCTCACAGATTCAAAACACCTGTGATTTTTTTGTAGCTAGTGATCATTGATCTCCATGCTTCATGCCTATGCAAGTTTTTAAAAATATGAAGTTCACCATAAATGCTGCATCATAACTGAATAGGTCATGCAGCTTTCACTTTGTGTAACCAGAAATTTAGAGAATGTAGGCAAGTAAATGATTGGTTATATTTGCCAGTATCTCAAAAATCAGAAGAAATTGCATTTTGTCTCTAATCTTAACATGGTCACAATTGAAAATGTGTTTAGTTAAAAATTCAGGGATGAGTTCTGCTACTAAAATGTGTTTACATATCTGTTCTGAATGGCACCTCCATCATTGTAAGGATGGTTAAATAAACTTTTGCTTTTGAATGAGAACAAACAGTTTTTGGAAAACAGGGATTGCACTCTGCATTCACTATTACACCATTACCATCAGTAAAACAAGTCTGAAAATCAGAGTGTACAAACACACATATATTCATATTTGAGTACATACCAAGTGCACACACATGCTGAAGCCTTGCTGAACTGTATGATTACATTCTTGCTCAGCAGTTTGATAATCAAAGACTAAACTGAGGGCTTTGGCTCCTCTTCAGGTTCAGTAACTTTTGAGTTTCTATCATGATTTATGAATTTTGCCTTTTATATCCTGGTCTGGCAAACTGTGATGCTCAGGTAATCCTATTACTGCTCTTTTTATTTCCTTGTCTGATTACAGTTGTCAGTCCAGGGGCATGAATTCTGCCTTCTTCAATTTTAAAATTATAGGGAAAAAAGGTGCAGAGATATTAGAAATCCATTTATCTAACCAGTGCATCATTTTTTGGCATCATAACTAGTCTGAAAGGGACTTAAATACTCTATCTCCACATGTGAAGTCTGTTCTGTAAACTGGGTAGATTTTCTGAAGGTGTCCAGTACTGCAGGCATCCCAATCTGCTCAGCAAAACCCCCTCACTGCATCCTGACCTTGCTGCTGGAAATGTTTCCTGATAACCATTAGGAACAATGAATTCAGACACCATTACTGTTTGTGCTGCTCCATGGACACAGAGACAGACTATTCCCTTCTTTTCCACTGCACTTTTTATATATTCACAGGCCTATAGCCCATTTCCACTCTGTCCTTATGCCAAGCAATTCCAGTTTGTTCTGTCTTTCCTTGTAGCTTATGACTGATATAGATATTTTTTTTTTTACTATCAACTGCTCATTCCTCTGTGCTTGAACTCAGACTTTAATTAGAGCTTCCACCAGCAGACAGGAAAGGCACATAGATGAGTGTCCTCAGATTCCACCTCTTAGAGCTGAGATTCACTGCTCTGATATTTGTAAAAGCTGCAAAAAGCAGCATGGGACCTGAAATGGGATCAGCTGAAGAGGGGAATAATCAGTTATTGAATAAAGTGTGGTGTCTGCAGGTCATTGAACAGTGATCATAATGGGTCTTCATTATGATTAATTAGTTAATTGTTACCTGCATTTAGATTCTCCTCTGCCCTCCCTGTTCATTCTCATGGTACTATGCATGTGCATTTTGTACTGAATCATTAACAATATTGTGAGGAGCAGGATGGGCAGAGTAACTCAACATATGTCAAGTTGCATGAAATAGTATCTAGAGTGTTTAATAAAATTATAGTCAGAGTCCATTTACTGTCTCAGAGAAGTTTTGAGGAAAGGAAGTTTTTTTTCTCAAGGTGAGCCAATGACTGTCTTTTTTGTGCATTGAGTATCCATGAGATCCTGTTTTGTACAGAAAAAAAGTTCCTTTATTATATGTAGGGGCTTTCACACTCTAGATCATCACCAAGGCTGACCCCCAGTTCCTTCCTTATGCCCAGCACTGAACATATCTTTTCATTTTTAGCAATATTTTAAAAATCAACAAATGAAACAGAAGTGTATTTCTGGGCTGGTCAGAAGCTCTGTGTCACAGCAGAAGCAGCAACTGTAAGCAGTCACCTCCCAAAACCAAAAATGCTGACCAGCCTTCAGACCTTGTCTTAGGAATACTTAATTTTTGTCATCATGTTGTAGAGGAACTTACCTGCTGGGCTGTAAGGGCTGGTGCAGAGGGAGGAAGAGGCACAGCCCACAGGGGCTGACCAAATTCAGAGTCCTCCTCTCAATTACTGTACAACCAAACACCATCCTGACAGAGATCTTCTGGGGTAAGCACAGGAGACATACAATAGAGCAAGAAAGTATTAGTATGTTCATTTTCTAGATGGGGAGCTGGCTCATGGGCATGTAGGTATCTATTCCAAAGCCACAACTTAACTTAATTTTCTGCTTATTAGTCCAGTGCTCTGACCACAAAATTGCTCTGGGTGTGAAAGTTCCCATAATGGTGAACCATCAGAAAAACAGGGTCAAATCCTCATTTGCCTGATAAAAAGAAATGGCTGCAGATTGGGAAGGCAGCTGTGGGGCTTGGAGAGCTGCTTTTGCAGTAAAAGGTGTCAAGCAGTCTGGTCACTGAGTGACACTCATATCCTTCATCACACCCCCCCATCTTTCCTGTCCCACATCCCTCTCAGTGCCAGCTTCATTTTGCAGGGTCACTCCCATAAAAAGGCTAAGGGATAAAGTGACAGGAAGGATGCTCAGTCTGAATGGAGAAGTCCATACTGATGGCAAGACAAATATCCTAAAAGTGAAAACAGACATCAGAAATCCTGTTCTCCACCATGATGGATTAAATGATTCTGTGGTTCACTTAAAAAAAATGTTGGATGAAGCAAACTATTCAAATCTGACACCATCACAACCACCTGAGTTAATTTTATAGGGCCAGCTGTGAAAACTGACCATGGGCTTCCCCTGGAAGTCAATGACAGAGAGTGCTGGACCTGTGTGAAGATCTCCACACTACTGCAGAACTTTGGCTGTGGGCTCACTTTCTTTGGGCAGCTTTCAGAGTCTCTCCTCTAGTTTTTCATGTTCTGCATACTGAATTATCACTTGGAAGATGATGAGTATGAACAAAAAATATACCAAAGGTATCTAGTCTATTTTTTGCACACTTTAAAATTAAAATTACAGGAAACCATGCAAAAGCAATTACCTTTTAATACATGATTCCCATCTTGCTGTCTGATGAAGAATCTGAGAAAGGCACCCTGCTCCATCTGCACAGCACAAGGCTTTTGCTGGGCATGAGCTACATCCCATTCTGGGATGGCCAGCCAAATCACAGCGTGCTTGGAAAAGGAGGGGAAGAAAACTGAAGTGATCTGGATCTAGGGACTTCTGAACACCCTAATTTCTGCATGAGTAGATTTTCATATTTAATCTACAGAAGATTTCCCCTCCAGCAACAGCCAAACACACAGAGGGGGACAGACACCTGCATGAGAAGAAACTTAGGTGGGTACACACATTTTGAAACACCTTAGGGTTCCACTGTCTGAAGTGGCAGAGCATGTGGTGATTGCCATAGATGTGGAGTCCAGCTCAGCTGCATTTGCACTGGTGTGAGGACTGCACATGGCCCATGTAGCCTAACTACGAGTTCACCATCTGCAAGCTTTCCCAAATATATTGTATGAAGGAAAAAAATTTAAAATGGGGATTATAGTGCAATTCCCTGGGCAGGAAGGGAGGCAGGGCAGAGCTGGAGGCAGAAAGCTCTTTATCCAGACAGGTGAATCCAGGAGAGCTGTTCCCAGCCTCAGAGCAGAGGGTGAATCTCAGGCAAGATCAGGAGCAATGTTATCTAAAGTACCTTGCTGCCAATGCCTCCTTTCCCTCTCTGCTCTGAGAATTCCCTCCATACCCCTGCACAGGGCACTGTGAGCACTCACACACTCTCAATGTGAGTTTCCCCTGAGCTGATTGAGGCTTTGCCAGATGGGGTTTTGTTTCCTTTTGGCGATTTTTCTGTTAGCTTTACAGCAAGGATGTCACATCTTTTCTTTAGCTGGGCGTGTTACACTCGGTTGCATTAAGGTGTATCTGATGGCACTAACATAGAGCAAGATTCAAAGTCTTGCAACATGTTCCAGCACAGACAGCATTATGAACTTACACACAGCTCTGTTTAGATCTCATATCGAATATCCTCTGGCATCAGATCTGAAATTCATTCTGTATGGCAACCAAAGAAACGCTCTATCTGTCTGAATAACAAAAAAAATGAAGAGAGAAAGAGCTTTGCTGTATCACCAGCTCCAATCTGGACAAATGGCAAATGTCCCAGCAGACAGGCAGCCCCATTGCTGCAAGCCCTGTGCTGTTCCCACAGCCCCCTCTCTCTCTCCCCACAACTTCTTTTCCTCTCTCCTGCCTGGGCTCCCTTGTTTCCATGAAGAGCTTTCCAGTCATCCTGACCCTGGAGTGTCTCTCCACCTTCTTGCAGATGAACAATGGTCTTGTCCTTCTCCTTCCACTGGTCTGGATGGTGATGGGATGTCTCTGCCTGTCCTTTACTCAGCAGGGTTACAGTGAGAGCATTAGCTTAGGCACAGGCAGCAAATTTGGTAAATCCAAAATCCTCTGTGTGTCCACAGTGTGTGAAGTTATTATCTTCCCCCATTAAAAATTTTCCAGCTTTGGAAGGAGACCAGGATTATACTTCACTGAGCTGCTGTGTGCCTGTATGGACATTTTACATAATGCCATTAGCCCCCAGAGTTCCCTGAACTCACTCCAGACCTTCCCAACGGGATTCTCTGGTGTGGAAGGTGACGTGGAGATGTAAAACACCATTGTTGGCCTGTCTGTAACGGTACAGTGGAGCACTGCAATTTTGTGTTACAGTTTCTGAACAGCATCTCAGACAGCGTGTTAGGGGAGCTGGCTCATTGCTTTGATAGCTCTGGCTGTGAATTGCTGGGGCCTGCTCAAGCATGCGACCCCTCCGCGAGCCACTCCGCGCTCCACAGTGCCACCAGTCCCTCAGCACGGCTCCTCCAGCCACACCTCTGTCCTTGCAGCTCCCCGTGGCTGCCTTTCCCACGGAGGAGACCCAGCTGCCTGGTTTGCTGAGGCCCTGTGTCCCTCTGATTCTCCTGTGAGGGTCCCAGCTGTCTGGGATGAGCTGCTGATCTCCCTCCAGCCCAGCAAACCCTGCAGATGGGTACAAAACCTACACAACGCTTACAGCGGTTTGTAATTAGGAAATAGTTGACTTCTGATTGTGATGGCATGGACTGTAACATCTGTTTTGTCTCACCCTTCATATGAGACTAAAAAAGGAGTAAGAGGTTTTTGAAATGCCTCTCAGTTGCCCCATCTCTGGGTCAGAAAAGGGCCAAATCTGAGAGGGACCAACCGAGGCCAGCTGGGCACTGAGTGTTTATTGGCATCCAGCTCCAGCTGATTTCCATTTCTCCCTCCACCCTCGCAGAGGGCTGTGCAGAGGCCAAAAGGGGACAGGAATGCACAGCCAGAGCTTTCTGGCAGCCACTTTTAGTGCAGATTAACTCAGTGCTTGCCCCCTTGCTAACTCCAAGCACCTTGGACCTCCCTGCTGCCCCAAGAGGCTTCCCCTTGTCCTGGGGCTGTGCTTGGAGATGCTCTCCACATCCTCATGGCCCCACTGAGTGAGGAATTAGAGCCATGGGTCAGGCTGTGCCAGCACCTCGACCGAGCCTGTCCAGGCATTGCTGAGGGCAGTGCTGTGTATCAGAGAGCTGGATAAACCAGAAAGTTTGGAGAACCCCAAGAGGAGGTAAAAGAAAGCCCTGTTAAATCATTGCTTTTCAAAGAACCTACCCTGGAGCTAGCTAACTGATCCTGTCAGATCTTTCATAAGTCAGATAAGAAAAATAATCTGGCAGTAGTCATCAAAGGCAGAATGATGCATTAAAAAGTCCATTGTGAGGAGACCTTGGAATCAAAGGTAGAGGGTTTGCAGCAAGACTGGTGGGACCCACAAGCACCAGCCACATGGAAATTTCCACTCCCTTCCTGGCTGTAGGAAGCAGGTTTGCCCCGCTGCCTTTGACTGAGAGCTGCTTTTCCTGCTGACAGCAGACACCTCCTGACCTCCCTGTCCCACATGGTGACTCATTTCCAGGGAAAGAGGGGTAAAGAAAGGAAAGGCAAGTAAGGCAATAGTCAATCCTTTGCTATTATTTCAGCTTAGTGGGAAAAAAGAGAAGGCTAGGTAAAGGTAAAGACAAGGGTCTTGATTTATCCTGATAACCCTTTCCCAAACTCCTGCTCTTGGTCCTGTTGGAGACATGACTGGGCCAGCAGAGTGGTGATCTGAGCCAGACTGCCTGCTCTCATGTTGTGACTTTGCATGACAATGGAAAACAAAAACCAACAACTACATGGTGCTTTAAACACTAACTGGCCCTCACACTCCCTTCTGAGGCAGATAAACAGGATATCACTCCCTGCATTTATGGTCTGTGAAAATGGGATAAAATTGTTCCTGAGATGCTTTATCCCTTGAAGCTGTGTGGTTCTCACCTGTGCACGTGTCTAAGCAATGCCTGAGTCAGAAGTGGCCAAGGAAGTTTGGGATCCTCTCATTGAAGGCCTGAAGTGAAAAAAAACAGGACAAAGCAGCAGAAATGGGAGCTCTGCAAACACAAGGTGTTGCCATAGGATGCATCTCATGTCTTGCCAGAGTGCCCAAAAGCCAGAGATCTTGTCTCACATTGCCATATGTCACACACTATGCATAAATCAGTTTGGTTTTGGCTGCCTGCTACTCCTCTTACAATCTTTTGTGTATCTTTCCATGTGTAATTATGAGTCAAGCCCTTGGAGAAGAGGGAAAGTCATTAAATGTCCTGCTGGCATTTCCTTTGACAAGAAACTGCATCTAACACTGGAGATGCTGGAGAAAGATGTGGGAAAAGGAGAAATAAAGAGAGGTAGAGAAGCTACACCTCCAGGTTAAAATCCAAAGGTAAGCAAGCAGCTTTTGATTCCATTCAAGACCTGTTTGGAACTCAGCTCCAATGAAAAAAAAAACACACCAAACAAACCACATGTCATGAAAAACCACCACCAGTGAGGAGGAGAGAGGTTACAGATAATGGTCCATCCTCTCCTTCCTTCTGACATGTTGGTGTCATTTTGGCTGCTGAACAATCTAAGATGACAATAACACTTCATTTCTGCTTTGCACTTGAGTCAGAAAATGGAAGTTTCCATTCCCAGACTAAGGACAGGGTTTGTGGACACCACCTGTGGAGTGACACTGGACCTTCTGGGCCAGGCTGTGAGGGGTCCCTGCTGCTCCACAAGAGTGAGTGATGCAAACATGGGGATGAATAATTCAGGGCACACATGCCAAAGCCATAAAAAGGTGTTATTAGGGGCCCCCATAGAATTTAGCTGGAGTTATAGACATACTGTAGTTCCTGTGTCTGTGCTGTTCCAGGGTTTGAGTCCTCACTTTGGTTCCATGCTGAAAGAGAAAAAGGCTGAGGAGAGGCAGCTCATGGTGCTGATGTCCCAGATGTCACAGTGGGTAAATGTGGGCAGTGCCTGAGGAGCTCTCCTGCACCTGGACTGGTTATCAGGTGTTCCAGTGGTTTTCCAAGGGAAAGGAAGAGGAATAGCCAAATCAGTTGTGGGTAGATAGTCAGGACTCACCTTGCCTAATTGCAGATGGAATTAGTCTGTATGGAAGATGTCTGCTCCTGAGCTGCCAAGCAGGGCTCTTTTCATCAGTCAGATGCAGATATTGAATTAAAGAGGCTCTGAGAAATCCAGTTTCTCTCCCCTGAAGAGAAGAGGAGCCCGAGGCTGGCTCAGATGGAGCAAAGGGCTGGGCAGACCCCTGCCTGTGATCAGGTCAGTGTCACCTGTTTGGCCCCTGAGCACGCTGCCCCTTGGTTGGTGCTCCAGGAGCAGAAATAATTTTCAGGGAAAAATGAGTCTGCAGGTGTAGCAGGGACAGCTCAAGAAGCCCCACTGGCCACGTTGCCCTGGTGTCCACACCAGCCCACACAGCACCAGCAGAATTTCACAGTGCCTGGAGCTGGCCAAGTCCCACCTGCAGGGACAGAAGCTGAGAGGCTGCCAAGGGCCACTGGCATTAGCAGCTGCTCTCAGCCAGAGGAGGGGGTTGCTTGTAAATGCCACATCCTGGAAACAGAAACTTTCCTTCAGACAGGGTCCATGTTTACATTTTTCCACAAATATTTAAGTCCTTTTAAAAGCTGGTTTGGTCTTATCTTGCTGTTTTCTCACCACAAAATTTTCACAAGTAGTTATTAGTTTAAAAAGCATTTTTAGATTTTTTTTCCTAAGAGGAAAAAAATTCAAAATCAGAATCAAACATTTTGGCTTATAGTATCATTTAGTGCATTAAAACACTAAGATTTTGGGAAAAAAGTATTGAAAACATGTCCACACACTGATGCTTTCAATTTATGAACATTTTGCAGGATATAATTTCCTGGAAATTGATGGTATTTTAGCTTTTCATTAAAGTTTTAGGAATAAATAATTGAAACAAGAGAATATCCTGCAAGTGGGAAATTCTGTTTTCTAAAGAGGTGTGTTCACGATTGAACCAACTATTGTGCAGAAAGCCATAGTCTGATTTGTGTAATGACCTTCACAAATACTATTGAGAGATCTAGTGTATTTCTACATAATTACAATCAAATAGTGACTATTCTCCATCATTTGTAATGTCTTTCATTGTGCTCTCAAAAGAGCTCGTAGCATTTGTTAAACTAAAGTGCTCTCACCCTCTGCTCCTTTTAAATATTTGAAGCTATTTTAAACTCCTGAGGGAAGGGATTTAAATTGTCAAAAGAAAAAAAAGAGGGATTTTAAAATAAAACAATTATTCCAACAACTGCTGTTCATATTAATCATGAATCGTTTCTTAGCTGAGTTTTTGTTTACCAAACTCACTTTTCCTTGCTCCATGCTAATTAGGAGGATTGCTAGATTATGTATTTGGAGGTTTTGTTTGATTGTTTGTTTCCAAACAAGGTTAAAGTATCCTTGAGAACACTTGATAACGAAAAATTACCTCCTCACCTTCTTACCTAAGTCACTGACACCTCTTTGCAACATGCCTTGCTTTTTTACTCATTTCCACTTACCATGGCCCAGACATAAGACTAGAGCCCAACCAAAGAGCATTTAGCCAATGTTTTTTATAGCATTTAATCTTTGAAAATTCCAAAACCCAGCCTGAAAATGTTAAAACATGATATTTTTAGAGGTTTATTTTGTAATTACTTTTGCTCCATAATCAGGATAGAGTTATTTTAACATTATTTTACATGAGCATATGCAGGAAAATCATTCTGGAAGTGTCCCAATACCTACAAGAGGAATATTTGCTTTACCATCATGCAATGAATCAGGGAAAACTTCAAACTTGATAAGAGTCAGGTGGAGATTTTCCTTAATCTGGTTTTATATTCTGTGATGCTTAGCAGGACATTTCTAGATCTCCCCTCAGGAGCGTTAATTAGAACAAATGCAATTAGTCTATGGCATCCTTATTAAGGCAGAATTCTTACATTAATCAGTAGAAGTTTTGCTGAATTAAAGGATTGTCCCAGGTCTTGCCATAAGATAATACTGAGTTGGCACAGGAGCCAGAAAGGATTTAGAGGACAGAGCCAGGAAAATCTGCTGAACCACAGGAGGCATGAACAGAAACTTGCATTTTTAGCACCATCTTTATCCTGGGGTGGACCTTGTGTGCCATGGTTGACTTCAGAAGGCTTCAGAGGAGTTTGTCATGGAGCTCATCTGCTCATGGAGGGCTCATCTGTACCAGCCAACAGGAGGAGCTGAAAATTCCAACACAGGTGGGACTGTGACCTTCTGGGAGCTCCAAAAAAAAAAAGGCATTTCTGGCCAGATATCAGGACTCTGAATGTTGAGCTCTTTCCTGCACAATTCCTGGGGTGCTGCAGGAAAATGCCAGTTGAATGCACCCACTCTGCCTTTTGAGCTTGCACTGTAACCTGGCCAGGCTTCACCACAGGCTGTCAGGGAGGTCACACTTGCTGTAAATCTATTTTCTTGAGCACTGCCACCCAAATGAGGAAAGGGAGAGCAGATACTAAGCATTTGGAGAGGTGCTGGCACACTGCTCTGCCCATCTTCCCCCACAGAGCAGCACGTGCAAGGTTGCCCTGAGTCTTGTGAATCTCATGAGAATTCATGGGGACACAGCTCTGCCTATCACAGCATCACCTGGGTTGGTGGGGACAACTCACAGGACAACTCTGGTCCAGCCTCCTGCTCCTGCCAGGCTCAGTGCTGAATTCAGACCATCTTATCCAGCAGTACTGTAACCAACAGGGCTGCAAGAAAATGGGGTAAGTATTTAAAAAAAAAAATAGGGTCTGGTAACCACCCTGCAGTTGGGATGCAGTTCAGCTTTCCTGAGAGCACACCTCTCTCTCTTCCTGCCTTCCAGGCAGATACATTTTTTATTAAGGAGGTGGCCTGACTCCAGCAGTGTGATCCCTGTGATAGGCACTTGCCCTGAGGGTGCCAGAATTGCCCTGAACAGAACTTTTGGGACTGGGGGCTGAGCTTGCCCTGCTTTCCTGTTCTTTCAGCACATGCAGCTCTTCTCTGCAATTTCCCTTGGAGCTCAGCAAAGAGCAGGAGGAAACTCATCAATCCGGTAGTTCCATCCAGCTTGGAAAACCAATGCATAGAAAAACTTAGGTGAGAAAGACTGGTTTTGCTCCCAGAGTGATGTTCTTGAGATCTCCTTGAGGGATTAAGAAAAGCACCTTTGAGCACGAGTGTAAACCCTACAGTGGAGGATCCCATTCCCCAAAAGGGTTAATGCAACCTCTCTTTTCCCCCAGTAGCTCCACGGTCCTAACAACTTTCATTGTGAAATGGGTGCAGGTGTGGGCTATGCTTTGTTGATCACAATCCCTTTTGCAGAGGAAGCTTTGAATATGTTTGACATAATCAGCTCACAGCCTTTGCCCGCTCTCTTTCATAAACAGGCCATTTTCACATCCTTTTCATGGGATCCGACAAGCGGAAAAATAATTAATGTTACCTCAGCCTAACAGTGACCCAGCTTTGATTCAAAAGGACGGCATGTTGCATAAACTAACCACTTAATTGAGTGATAGAAAAAGCCCACATGTATCAATTCTGCCTCCATGTATTATGATTACTGGGGCTTTGCAAGGATTGTGCTCCCTCGGTCATAAAGCAGAGCTTAAATTCAAGCCCATGAAGTGGTTTCAGAAGGACTGATTGAGCATGAGCTGGGGATTATCTGTGTTTATGGTGGCAGGACATGGGAGCAAGGGAAGATGTGGGTACCCAGCCACCATGGCTCGTGTTCAGGTTATGGCCAGGTTATGTCACATGTCCTTGTGGGAACTGGCAGTGGCCAGATGTTATCCAGCCACAGGACATTTGGGATGCTGATGGCACTACATTGTCACCTTGCCATGACCTCAGAGCCACAGCTAACTGGGATATTCCACAGTTGGGACTATGCTAATGTGAATAGGACAGAGTCACTGTCGAGGTAACCCACCAAAAAGAAATGTCCAAGATGAATTTCAGTTAAATTGAGACAGAGTCTAAGGGTAGCAGTGACTCCTCTAGCAGTCTTGTGAAAGGCAGGTCCTGCTTGAATAACCTGATGTCCTTCTCTGACAAGGTGACACGCTAAGTGGATGAGGGAAAGGCTGTGAATGTTGTCTACCTGGACTCTAGGAAAGCCTTTGACACCGTCTCCCACAGTGTTTTCCTGG
>VZRH01001687.1:375152-387144 GCA_013397555.1 Urocynchramus pylzowi | reverse complement strand
TGGATGGATGGATGGATGGATGGATGGATGGATGGATGGATGGATGGATGGATGGACCAAGGCCAAAGGTCTGAGCTTCAACAAGGCCAGGTGCTGGGTCTGCACTTTGGCCACAACAACCTCCTGCAGATCTCCAGGCTGGGGCAGAGTGGGTGGAAAGTGGCCCAGCAGAAAAGGCCCTGGGGGTGCTCAACAGTGGCCAATGTGTCCCAAGAAGGCCAAGGGCACCTGGCCTGTGTCAGCAGTAGTGTGGCCAGCAGGACCAGGGCAGGGATTGTCCCCCTGTGCTGGGCACTGGTGAGGCCAAACTCTGAGTGCTGTGTCCAGCTCTGGGCCCCTCAGTTCAGGAAGGACACTGAGGTGCTGGAGCACCCCAGGTGATGAGCACACCACCCTGCATGGTCCCCACCAGTAATTTCAATGCAAGTCCTTGCTTCCACAAGAATTTACCCCTTTAATGTAGAGGGGAAATATTGTCCTTCCCCATAGTCTGAAGAGCCCTGATAAAGCCAGAAAAGCACTTGGTGAGACAAATAGATCAATAATCATGAAGCACATTACCAGGCTTTACCAGACATCTCAATTTGCTGGGGAAAGGACTCCTGTGCTCAGTGTGGGTGCAGCAGAGGAGAGTGAAACAGCCACAGACCCTCAGGAAGCTGGAGACACATGGCAGGCTGTTTGTGACTGAGGTGATGTCAAATGCTGAATGATTAGGAGAAGTAGGAGCAGGTAAAGGAACCACTCTTCCTCAGAAACCTTCAGTGCTCTCCAGTGGGCCATTTTGTACCTCTAGCAAATATTGTTTTTAAAATTATCACAAATAGAGGAGATGCAGGAGCTGGGGAGCAACCATTCTACTTCAGCTGATTGTATTTAGCTTCACAGCTACTAACACTATCCTCTGTATTTCATCCCTGTCTTTGACTCTTCCCACCTCTAGATATTGGTCATGTTTGTGGCTTGTCTGCCATGCTATTCACACTGAACCACTCTCTGTGAGTCTCACTCCCTGATATTTTTCAATGGTGTTTGATGATTTTTTTCTTACAGCTGTCCATGTCTTTTCCATGTTCAAGTACTCCCATCCAACCTGCAGGTGAAGGAGGGACTGAAGAAGCACTGATCTCAGGGAATACACCAGTGGTGGTGGTGGTGGTGGTACCTGTGGCCACAGGAGACAAAATTTGGTTCCTCCACTGGCCAATGAACAGCCCATGAAACACCACAGAGGAGGCCTCCCCTGGGAACCTATTCAAAGGAAAGCTTGAAGGCACTACAGGGACCAGACCTAGGACTGGTTGCTCCAGCTACCTGTGGTCAGATGGGGCTGGGTGACCTCTTCATGCCTTGGGAACAGACATGACCTTTCCTGCTTTCCCTGCTATGGACACTGCCCATAAAGTGACCCTGCACAGGCAGGGGCTTTCACTTCTTTTCCACTAAAAATCTGAAATTCTTTACTGTGACTGTGGTGAGACACACTGGGAATGGGTTACCCAAAGAAGCTGTGGCTGCCCCATCCCTGGAAGTGTTCCAGGCCAGGCTGGATGGAGCTCTGATCAACCTGGTCTAGTGGAAGGTGTCCCTGTCTATGGCAGGGGCTGGAACTGGGTGATCTTTAAGGTCCCTTCCAACCCAAACCATTTGGTGTTTCCATGATCTGTTCCCAGCACGGCCATGCCATGTAAAGACCATTCCAAGGTTTGCTGCTCCCAGCCTTTCCTCCTTTGAGCTGCTGGCCCCTGATGGGGCAAGTGCCCAGAAGTCCTGTGGGAGACCTGAGTGAGAGAGGATTGTGATTTCCCTGGAGATGCCTGCAGCAGGGCAGCTTGCCTGCCTGGGCTAGGTGTCCCTGTGAGCTCCTGGAGATGAGAACTGAGCTAATAAATGACCAGGCACAGAGACAGGCAGCAGAGAAGAGGTCTGAAGTGCTGTTTCCATCTAGTGACATTCAAAACATTTTGCAAGGAACCGATTCAGTGTCTGTAACACTGCAGTGACACAGAGGAAGGATTTGCTTAGGTGGCAGTGAGTGCATCAGTGACAATCCTGCAGCCTGGCTGCCAGCTCAGGGAGTGCATGCTCCTCACACCTGAGTCATCTTCTCAGTCCCTAACACACAGCAATTGCCTCTCTGCTTTATATCATCTGTCACTGCATAACTCCCATCCATTTGCATTTGGGAAGGCAAAAGGCTGCAGATTAAGGTGCTCTTTAGTGCCTAATTCTGCCCTCATAGGAATGGAGACAATACAGGCAGTTCCAAGATGCTCCTCAGAGGGAGTCTTGCTGTCTATTTTTTCACAGGCAAAATCCTGGCTCTGGTGAGGTTTCATCCTCAGCTGGAACCAGAATATGCTTTGAGGCATGAAATGTCTACAGGCAGTGCCATCACGTTCACCTTCATTTCGAGGAGGCTGCAGATTCCATGCCCTGTGGGGATGGCAGCCTGCTGGAGGGCTGATCCTGCCAGCCCTACTTGCAGCAGGTATTACCTTACCCTGCCTGTTGGCTCCTGCAGAGCACTGACAGGGTAGGATGCTCTTCAAGGTGAAGGTGTGCGTGGGGGGATCAGCCCTGGATGGAAGGGTTTGAATGTGAATTAAGATCAAACATCACTGCCACACCTCTACCTCCAGCAGTTTCAGCCTACACAAGAAAGGGGAACGTGCAGAGGAGCAGAGTCCAGGTACTGGTGTAACTTCTGTAGAGGATTAGAGAGGGAAGGGAAGGAAAGGAATACGAAGAAGAAAAAAAGATGAAGAAAAAAGAAAAACTACAAAACAAAAAATATAGAAAGGAAAAAAAATTAAAATATAAAAATAAAAGAAAGAAAAATAAGGAAAAGAAGGTCTGGAGCTGAAAATTAAATTTGGCTCTCTACTAACATCCATGGACCTAAATGGATTTATTGCCTGAGTGCAGGAAAACTTGAAAAAGATTATGGAAAAAGAAAAGAATTTGAAATTATCACATACAGTACATTTCAATCCAGGTGTCAGGACTAGAAATGCAGTTAAGATTTGGAAAAATTTTGTGAACCCAGAAGGGTTTTAAGTCCAAATGTGATTTGGTGCGCCCAATCCTGATTTTTCTACCCCAGGCAGGGTTTGAAAACAATGTGAAAGGATAGTTTGGGAGGGTCTTCTTCCCCTTGACTGAAAACCTTGAGAAGAGTGGAGGAAAACACAGAGTTCCCTCAGTTCCTGGCCCCCTGGCAAGGAAGAAGGGAGATTTTCCCTTCACTTTGGGCTGGTGTTGACAGACTCCAAGCAGCAATGCCAGTGGAAAACCTGCACTGGGCAAATTTGCCTGGATCCTTCCAGTGAAAGACAAGTGGAGCAGCTCACTGGAGGGTCCATGTGGGCTGTTCCTCTTCCCTGCTTGAGCAGCATTTCACAATCAGAGCCATTGAATTCCATTTCTCAGTGTCACTCAGCCCCCCTGGGCCCAGCGTGGCTCCCTGGGCTGCTTTCAGAGAAAATGAAGTTGTCCATACTGTGAATGGCAGGATGCATCCAGAGAGATTTGCATCAGAAGAGGGACTTGGCCTCATTCCTTCAACAATTCCAGAAACACAGTGGCTCCTGGAGGTGTTGGAGTGAAGAAAAGAAAAGAGCTCTTCCATGGGCAGTGAGATGAATGAATGGTTCCTGATGAGTTTGTCTGATCCTGTTTAACCCCTCCTTCCCTCCCCACCTCCCACCTTGCAGCAGCACAGTCTGAAGGCCAGGCCTGGTGAAGTACAAGTGTTTCCCTGCCCTTCATGCCCTTGATTACTTTAATCAAATTGATTTTACTGTGGAGAGGGAACTGAGCCACCTAAAGCAAATCTCTCTATTGGCAGTAGGGATCTAGGGACAAATTAATCCATTCCTGAAGAAAACCTAAAAAATAATAACAATAAAAAAATACAAGCAGGTGCATCAGTCCAATTTCTCTATCAGTTCAAAGGGTGATTAGCTCAGATGCAGACATCTGACATTCTGTGCTGGAAACACCTGAAGCTGGTGAAGCCAGTCCCACTGTTAGAAAGAGCTGGGGAGTTTTGGTGGGGATCTGAGAGCCAGGCGTGCAGGTGGGCAGGGAGGGCAGGATGCAGCTTGCAGGTGAGACACTGGATCCCACATGTCTGCAGGTGAGCAGGGTGCCCAGGTCCTGTCAGCAGCAGGGGAATGGGCTGTGCACAGTCAGGGGAGCTCAGGGACTGAGTCACACCTGGATGTCTGACATGAAGGCAGCTGGGGCAGTTCCTCTGCTGAAAACTGGAATCTTTCCTAAATTTATTGAGCCAACACCTCCTAGCAGCTGAGGATCCAGTCATGGTGAGCTGGCCAGGAAAAGAGATCAGTTCAGAAATCATCTTCCCTCCTGCTTCCAGAACCCTCCTCACATAAACTCTGGGCATCCTTTGACTTCTTGTGGAAACAGATTGCTAGAGGCAAAGAGGAATGCAGCAAATTCCTGCACTCAAAGCATTTCACCAGAGTCAAGAACCTCACCTGCCCACCAAAAACTGGAGGAAAAATATCCCTCCACCCCCAGGAACAGGAAGAATGGATGCTCTTAGAGCATTGCAGTGTCTTGATGGAGCTGCACAAGTGCAAGCAAGGCTGCTGCTTGGAGAGAGCTCCAACTGGGTGGAATCAGATTGGTATCACTCCTGGATGCAAAGAGGTTTGCACTGGGGGTAGAGAAGGGACTTGAACTGCTGTAATTAGATTATCAGATCTCCAGAGCAGGATTCAGCTCATGAGGCATTTTAACCCTTTCTTCTGATATTGTGGTGTGCAAATGAAATGTTCTCACTGCAAAACCCGGGCAGATTTGTAATGTGTGGAAAGGGATCACAAGTTTCTGGTCACTGCAGCTCTCAGCTGCTGGTATTATTTATGGCAGGTTGCCATAAATACAATACAATTTCCAGTTGTCCTGTGGTTAAGACCAGGTCTTACACCTTATGAGAATCCCTTGGGAGAGAAGCAGTCCCTGGATGTGCAGGTCACTTGTGGGGTTTGGAGGGAGGAAGATTAAATGCTGCAGGATTTCCTGGGCAGGGCCAATGTTTCCCCAGCAGCACCCATGCCTCTGTGTGAAGCCACTACAGATAAGATTTAGGCAAGAAATGCTGGGATTTGTTGTGCTTTCCTGTAACAGCATGAAGGAAGGGTGAGTTTGGAGCCATGCCAGAGGGTTTCAGGCTGACTCAGCAGGGACAGTTCAGTGGTGGAGGCATTGCAAAGCGTGGATTTGACACCTAACTCTGCCACAGCACTGGGTGACCTTTGACAAATCACTTTCCCATGATGTTCCTTGACCCCTTGCAGTAAAACAGGGCCTGTAACACTTCCTCAGTCATACCTGTCTCCTGGGATTGTCACCTTTTCAGGGTAGGGAATGAGGTTTCACACTGTGACAAGCAGCTGCTGTCTGGAAGAGAACAGCACTCAGAGTTATGCTAAATGACCTTAACATTCATGACATGCTCATTGCTGTGGTTTTCCCACTGCTCACTTATTCCCTGCCTGGGACAGTGAAAATAAATACCATCCCTTGTTCCATTAGAATAAACACATTCCCTGATTACGTGAAGGGTCTCCTTGGTTTCCTGTAAGGTCTGCTGCCCCACCATGCTGCCAAGGACAAGGGACAAATGTTGGACAGGAGGAAGGCACTAATTTTTTTCTTTATTAAAGTATGACAGCTCTTATCATCTTTTGACAATCTCTGCCCTCGTGTAGTCACACACTGCCTCAGCTACAGAGCCCAGCTGCTCCCCATCAGCTCAGGTGGTTGATGTGCAAGCAGGGGAAGTCCCCCCTACCTTTCTCATCAGCTGAGAGATCTGTCTGGAGAGATTGTGGTTTATTTTCACTTTGCTTGTGAAAGCCACAAAACTCACATTGTCTTAACCAGGATGGAAATGTGTTTCCCTGAGCTTGAGGATGATCTCTGGTCCAAATGAGGGCCCTAATGAAGTTGCAGCAGTGCAAGGCCAGGGCATCTCAGCACAGCTGTCTCAGGAGTGCTGCTCTCCTGCTGCCCAGCAAAGGCTGTCCAACCTTCTGCCACTGAGGCATCTGATGGTTTTGATGCTCCTGACCAAATAATTTGAGCTCAGTTCCAAAACTGCTGCCCCAGGTGCTGGGGACAGTGGAGCTGCAAATTTCAGTGTGCACAGCTCTCACCTCCTGCCATCTCCAGCCAGGCTGCCCTTCACAAACAACTTCTTCTAGGAGAATAGGAGAGCAGACTGGATAAATAAGAAACAGTATTATCCTGAAAGCAGAATCACAGAAACAATTATGCTGGAAAAGACCCTGAGATCATCGAGTCCGTGCTATGGCTGAACACCACCGTGCCAACCAGACCATGGCACTGAGTGCCACCTCCAGTCTTTCCTTAAACACCTCCAGGGACAGTGACTCTGGCACCTCCCTGGGCACCTGACCAGGCTGTGGGCTGCCAGATTTTCCAGGAATGTGCCATGGAGACCGTGTCAAAGACTTTGCTCAAGTCCAGGTAGACACATCCACAGCCTTCCCCTCATCCACTGGGCAGGTCACCCGGGCATAGAAGGAGATCAGGTTGGTCAGGCAGGACCTGTCTTTCCAAAACCTTTGCTGGCTGAGTCTGATCCCTTGCCTGTCCTGTGTGTGCTGTGTGATCACACTCAAGATGATCTGGTCAATAACCAGGTTGGGCACTGAGGTCAGGCTGACAGGACTGTACTTCCCTGGATCCTCCTTCCAGCCCTTCTTGTGGATTGGTGTCACATTGGCACCTCCAGCTGGGACCTCCCCAGTTACCCAGGACTGATGATAAATGATGGACAGGCTCTTCTGCCAGCTCCCTCAGCAGCCTTGGATGGATCCCTTTCCATCCCATTGATTTGTGAGGATCTAAGTGGCTCAGCAGGTCACTAAACCCAAAAGATTTACACTTCACGAGCAGTTCTAGCAACAGGCAAGAGAGAATACACTGATCATGCTGCATTGCTGGAAGGTGCTTACACAGATTACAGCAGTGCATGAACAGGAATAAAATAAACAGAGCAAAAAAAGCTCATCAAACGTTCCTATTCCACCTCAAAGAAATTCCAAAGAAATTGGAGCTTTCTTCTCCCTGACAAAGGATGCTCAGCTATGGATTAGGGCTGTGTCTTGGTTTGAAACCTCCTTCCCTGGTGGTCACGCTACTATTTGTAACCAGATACATGACCTCACTTGACAGATGTCCCATATCTGCAGATATCCATGAATTACTGCCCTGGGGGAGTCTAAAAGCTTGGCCTAAGTTAGCTCTTCAGGCAGCTGCAGAGAGCAGCTTGTCTGCTCTTACTTAGCCAGCCTTTTTTTATTGGGTGATACCCAACATCCTGAAGGAGATCCCAGGGTATCTCCATCACCTGTAAGGCACCTCCTCCTCTGTCTGCTTTGAACCTGTTGTCTGGCAGCTTCATTAGATGTCCATTGTCCAGACTAGAACACTTACATGAGTGACAATGTCATTTCCACACCAGGGGAATGTAAGTTATCCCCGTTTGAGTATCTTTCACTCTGCTGAAGGAAGCCCAAGCTTGGTTCTGCTCCGTGTTCACTTTGACTCCCTCCACAGTTTTGGAGTTGAGGCAGTACCCCTGTGCCTTCCAGGACCACTCTTTGTGGAGTGGTGGGGTGAGGTGTGGGTTCTGCCACCCTCCAAACTGGCCTGGGAGGGAAATGGCCCAGCTCAGCTCCGCTATTTACTTTAATTAGACATAAATGAGATATAAATGAGATATAAATTGGATATAAATTGGATATAAATTAGATATAAATTAATCAGCACCCCTTCAAGGGTCTGAGGGCAGTTTAACCATCAGTCCTGACCTGATTTGTCACCTTTATGGCAAACATGGATAGGCTGCAGGGCAAGAGCTTTGCTTTGTCAATAAATCCCAGACACAATGGGCTGCAGGGAAGGGGAAGTGATCCAAGGAGCTGGGGCAACAGGGAGACAACTTATGCTCTCCTAGAGCAGCCAATGCCTGGATCAGGCCTGAAACTTTCATTTCACAAGTGTGCAACCTTTAGCTGCTTTTACACGTCCCCAGGCAGTCTCATAGACACCACCTGAAGTGTATGAGAGCCTGGCTGATTATGGGTCTGCTCAAAGCCCTCTGGAGTCAGTGGGAGTCTTTCCCCTGACTTCACTGGGTTGGGGGCAGGCCCTGGATGACTATCCCTCAGGTTAGACAGTTTAATCATCCATTCAGCAGCACACAAAGCAGATCACATACACTTTTAGCCTGCATTGTATGGTGTTATGAAACGAGAAGATTATTTGATATGATTCAGAGATAGCTCAGGTATAAGGTAAAAAAAAAAAAAATAACACCTTTGATGTTTTACATCACACTTCAGTTATTCCTTGAGGGGCTAATTCTCGTCACCTTACCCAGGTGAATATTGCACTCAGTAATTTGGTCAAAAACCTTCCATCAGCCTTCTTTTTAATAGAAATTGTTGAGGGGCGGAAATTCAGCTTGATGGAGATTTCTGCCAAACAGGACAAAAAAGAAAAGGCAAATTCATGTTTTCCTTCTTTCAGCAACCAGAAAAAAAAAAAAAACCAAAACGGAACAAAAATTAGTTTTGAAGGGATTTTCTAGCAGGGCAATAAAACCAGTCTTTTTAATCTCCAAAAGCTAAGGAGAAATATCAATTTCCCAATTATTGCAGTCTCCATCTGGCACAGCTATTTCTACCTGAGGTGTCAGCCATCCATGGACTATCAGCCGGGCCTGCTTCTCATCTTGACTCTCTTTGGTCAAGCTACAAAATGAGTCTTTGTCCCTCTTATTTTGTGTGCTATCAGAACAAGACTGACAGGTCCAGCTTCCATTTTTGAGCTGGGCAGAATTTAGGTACATCACTGTCAGAATCAGGTGATATTTGCAGGGTTTGCAGGGCCTTATCTCAAGAAGTCTGATGAAGATTTTTTTTTTCTCTCCAGAAATACAGAGAGAGAGGGCAAGGGCAGGGATGCTTGTGGTTTCCTAGAACACCGTTGTATCATTTGAACCATTAGTAAAAATTTTGGGAGAAATCACCCTTCATCAGAAAAAAAAAAAAAAAAAAAAAAGGCAATAAAACCTTCTGTACAGGCAACAACACACTGAGGCCAAATTCCACGGCCTCGGAGAGCGACAGGGCAAATCAAAGCCTCCACCTTCAGAGGAGCAGCAAACCACAATCCGTGGCCAGTGGCAGTAATTGAAGCCCCACTTCTGAAGGAGTTGGCGGGCGATGAAACCCGGCGCGGGTGGCTCAGTTCTGCCGCTGGGATCCCCTCCCACCGCCCCGCGAGCGGGGCTGGGGGTTGAGCTCCCCTGGCACACCCGCTGCCTTTGTTGGTGGGAGCTGGGTCTCCTCTAGGGGACGGGGCTGATCCAGCTGTGCTGGCAGGGCAGCACCCGCTTTGTTCTCAAGTGCAGACCTGCAGTGGGTGCCTGCCCCAGCCTTTGCTGGCGGGTCGATAAGGCCAGCGCTGAGCGGAGCTAAACGACCCCGCGCTGGAGAAATGCCACACGTAGGAGCCAGCAAGCATCTGTGTTACTGATCCAGCCCACCTCTCGAAATGCCTCTGGACTGTGCTGCTTCTCCAGCGGGGAATGCCTTTTTTAGGAGTTGTGTGAGCTGGGGGTGTGGCAGAGGTACCAGGCAGCTGTATTTGCAGTCAGCAGCACAGCCATGGCTTCACAGAGAGTACCACAGCTGGGGAGGCACCTCTCTGGATGCCTAAAAAAAGAGTGGAGAAAACAAGCAAAGATGAGACTTCTTGCGATGCTTTAGTGACCAGCAGCTGGGATCCGTGGGCTACCAGCTAATCTGCATGAAATCACTGCTCCCCTAAAGCCAGACGCTCTGTGAAGGGCTGATTGCCGGCTGACCCCCACAAATCTGCCGGAGCAGAGAGGATGAAGGCCTGAAGTTTGAGCCTTTCTCCTAAGGAAGGACAATTCCCGGCTGATTTCCCTGGGAGTGGGCTATGCCCCGGGCTTCTGGGCCATCACCTGACCCGGGCTGGGGAGAGGCTCATTGTCATGGAGAACTGCCCAATCCAGGCATGGCCTTGGCATTTATAGAGGAGTGGGGACTCTCAGGGTGGGACAGCAGGCTAATTGCCTTTGTCTTCCCCCTCCCTCAGTCGGGGAGGCTCAGTAAATCCCTAAACCCATGACAAAAGCCCTGCTGCTTTCAAGTGCCTTTCATTAAACTCAATCCTCCTGCCCTCCCTCTCCCAAGATTTGCTAAAAGAAGTCTCTTTCAATGGCAAAAGGAAACCTAAAAGGCTGCCATTAGCTCATTCACTGTCTCCTCTGCAGACTGGGTGCCTACTTGCTGAAATCTGCTCTCAAGTGTCCCTTGAGCACACCGGGGGTAGCTCCTCTGGAGGAGGGGCCACAATCCCCACTTCCAGCTAAGGATATGCTTTCCCTGGAAGAAGCAGGCTTTGGTGCTTATGGCTGGACAGGTGCTCTGGGGACCGTCAGACCTCCAAAGCCTCCCCTGAGCCCACCACCATCCCTCGGGACCAGGCCTGGGGCACTGTGGTGGGTGAATCCTTATCTGATTCTGCTCTGGCAGGTTCTGGCTATGCCCCTGCCAGCTGAAGTGGCACAAACCCTGTTGAGCCACGGGATATTGCTGAGGACACTGCCAGGTGCAGGCCACCCTGCAACACAAATTTGTCAGATTTGGGATCCTCGGGAGCAAAAGTTTATGGGTACTGTGCAGAAACACAGAGCTGATGGAGGTGGCAACGTGAATTTGCCATTGGTTCTGCATCCTCAAACATTTATGGGTAATGCCTGAAGAGACAGAGCTGATGGAAGAGGGTTCAAATTCAAAAAAAAATCTGAGTGGAAGAACATGAGCTGAACACACACGAGTGTCCTGCATAGGCTCAGTGCTTGCTAAGGTCTGAGAGCAGGCTGGCAGAGTGGAGAAGGGGTGCAATGGTCACTTAGTTACACAAGTATGCAGTTCCTGGCTTACTTAGGGATTGAATCTTTATCTTTCAGAGGTGTTGGGAATCTCTCCACTGCTCTCAGATCAAACTCAGCAGTCCAAACTCCAAATAAAGCTATTCCACACCTGGTGGGATTGAAGCAGGACAAGCCTGACCACCTTGTCCTTTTCCTAGTGTTAATCTGCCCTTTCCCTCCCATTATCGCTGCCACTGCACCACCTGAGATGGAATTAAAACCAGGAGGAATTACCCCTAAAGCCAGGAAGATGGTATCAGTGCTGGGAAAGGGGGAGGGGGGCGAGGCAGGAGTTGCCACCCGCCCACTGGTCCCAGGTTGCACAAAGGGCGCTTGGCCAGTGCCGGGGCAAGCGCTTGGTCCCGATCCCAAGATCCCAGGCACATGGAAGTCATCTGATGTTTCGTCAGGGCTCCATTATATTTTGGGTCAGGCCAGCGGTTTGTCTTGCACCACTGCCCTGTATGTTCTGCAGGTAGCCAGCACACCAATTGTTTTGTTTTGCCAATAGCCTGCAGGGATGGCCTTCAGTCACGGCAGATGCCTGTGTGTTAAACAGCTGCAATTTCAGCTTAACTTCGTTGTGGATGCTGCATTCCTCATGAAGACACCCACATTTCTGCTCTAGCTGCACGCAGCCCCCAACAAACAGCTCGAGAACTCGGCAGGAATGAGGGGCTGTGGCCTAATGGCTACTGAATGATGGATTCTCCTTTCCCAGCAGCAGGAAATCAGGAAGGATTCCCGAAAGCGCTTCCTGGCCCTGTGGCTGACTGGTCCCACCTCTTTACTGGCCGACAGTGTAAGCAGGTGCAATCCCATTAGAGAAACTGATTTGCAAAACGGACTCAGCCTCCTGCTAGCTGGAACCAGTCCTGCCTCTTTTACTGTTGCAAGTTTTGTTGTTTTTTTTTTTTTTTTTTTTTTTTTTCCAAACCCGGGCGAAAAAAGGAAAGT
>VZRH01001687.1:337586-371360 GCA_013397555.1 Urocynchramus pylzowi | reverse complement strand
GGAGGCGCCAGGGATTTGGCTCCCGGCAGCGCGGGGGCAGCATCCCCGAGCCGGACCCACCCCCCGAGCCCTGCCCGTGCCCCCCCTTCCCGACCCGGGGGTCTCTCCCGGCGCTGCCCGGTCGCCCCCGCAGCGGCCGCCCCCTCCCCGGAGCTGTCCGCGCTGTCCCGGCGCTCTGGGATGCCATCCTGCTCGCTTTCCCACGGATGCGATCGCCCCCGATCCCTTCGGCCCCGCCGCTGAGCTCGCAGCGGGATGAGCATCGCTGCGGTTCCCCCGACGGGAAAGCCGAGGGAGGAATTCGCTTAAAGTCTGCTCTTGGAGGGTAGTTTTGCCGCCCGTCTTCCGACAGCCGGGGCTGCGATCGCCGTTCAGTAACTTTGGATCGGGAATTGCCCGAAATTAAACAAACAAACCAACCAACCCCACCGGCGTCTGCGCTCGTACCGCGGGCGGAACGGGCTGGAGGGCGCGGGGCGAGATTTAGCGAATAAAAGTTATTTTCGCCGTAGTGCTCCGGGGCAGCCTGAGGGGAAAGCGCGTCCTTGAGCAGAGAAAAAGATCCCGGTGTTCATAACGTTCCCGGTGTTCATAACGATCCCGACTCCCGGGATCTACCCAGGGGCCAGCTCCCGCAAATCTTCTGGTCCAGGGCAGAGCACACGTGTAACAACAAAAATACGGTCAATGGTGCGGGACGATTTAGAGAGTTTGTCTAAATACCAGGTACATGAGGTGTGCATTTCATCCCCCATTCTTAAATGGAGTCGTTATTCAGTTTTCTGCTGGTAAAAATGCCAAAAAGTGCCCTTTCCTGGTGTAAACACGAAGCGCTCTCTGCGAGCGCCGGGTGTCTTGGTCTGACAACAGGATTTGGGGCAGAGAGGAGCGTTTGGGAAAAGTCTTTGCGTTTTATGTCTTCCATAAAAGAGTTATAAAAGCACGTGTAAACCAGTGAAGTTTTCCCGAGCTGACTCCAATCCCAAATTTTCGTCCCCTGCGTGATTTGAGCAGGGATGTAATAGCCGAAAGATTTTCAACTTTGTATTTCGTTTTAAAACAAATGAGCAAATGGTTTTTGAGACAGAAAATAACTGAAAAGTGTCTGGATTAAAGAATTAGGATTTGGGGTTTTCTCCTTTAATCATAAAGTGAGGTCTTCGGGGGCTTTGTTGGGTTTTTTTTTGTTTTTTGTTTTCTTGGGTTTTTGTATGTGTGCGTGTGTGGTTTTTTTTTTTTCTTTCTTTTTTTTTTTCTTTTTCTGATGTTATTTTGTTGCCGTCACTGTTGCTTTTTCTGATTTTATTTTGCATCCCTTGGGAAAATAGCTTTCCTTTTGTATTNTTGGGTTTTTGTATGTGTGCGTGTGTGGTTTTTTTTTTCTTTTTTTTTCTTTTTCTGATGTTATTTTGTTGCCGTCACTGTTGCTTTTGCTGATTTTATTTTGCATCCCTTGGGAAAAGAGCTTCCCGTGTGTATTTGGATACTCAGAACAGCAGGAGAACAGTTTACATTATGTTTCACAAGGTGCCTTTTCCCTTCTCGGCTTCCTTCTCTTTAAGATTTACAACAGCTCCTCATCTTTTTGAGAGTATGGTCGCGCTGGAAAATGCCGGTTTGAAGTTTTTTGAAGGCATCCAAGCCAAGCAGTTTACGGGGAAATCACAGCTAAGAAAGGACATTTAAAGGACAAGAAACAGGTAGACCTCTAAAAAGCAATTTCCCTCTGAGTCTGAAGAGCTAAGCCGAAAATATTATTCTCTAAAATTACAACAAATCTGTGTTTATCCGTTTGGCCAAAACCCCCGCGATCGTTGCAGGAGGGAGAGGAGCAGTCCGTGGTATCGCTGTATCGCTCGGAATTGAGGTTTTTGCTCCAGGGATTTGATGTTTTTGGGCAAAGGCAGAGCCATCTAGAGGAGCAGCCCGGCTATGGCCAGGCAGGGAAGGCAGTTTCCCTCACAGGCAGGGGTTGCTGCCTTCGAGCTTTCCTTAGCTGATTTCTCTGCCTCCAACAAAGGAAACGGGTTAGAAAATAATGCTGAATTAGCTCTAATAAAAATGCGTTGTCCTCAGAAAACTCCAGCTTGCTTTACCAAATAGTAAGGAATGTGAAACAAAAATAACTTTAGAGAGGTTATTACATAGCTGGAATGGCATGGATATACAAACCAACACTTAATTTAAAGAGTGGAGAGAATAAAGCTTTGATGCTGTGATGGCTGTAAAAACATTTAATTTTCTTAATGCATTTATCCTGCAAGTAGCATGCTGTGTTGCCTCGAAACATCATCAGCTCTCAGTACAGACCTGTTGCTGCTCCCTTCTGCCAAGGCATGAGGAGAGCATGAAGAGATCCAGCACTCTGCCTCTCTGCTCTCTAAATGCTGCTTTTTTTCTAGAGAGCTCTAGGAGACGTTTGCAGAAATGCACCAGGGAGCTGGCAAGAGATGATGAAACACAAAACTGGAATCAGTTTCAAGGTAAGTCTGAGACTACTGTCCCTCACTGGGAGCAGATTTGGGGCTGGGTTTCAGCAGCTTTGTTGGCTCTGTGAGTGGGCAGTGAGGTGTGCTGGGTAGAGGAGCCTGTGGCACCTCGGGCTGGGCTGAGCTGTATCCCCAGCCAGCTGGGGTTAGGTGCAAACCTCTCCAGCCAGCTGCCTTGGAAAGTGTTTCAAAGCTTCCCAAGTGCTGCAGGAGAGGAGGATCCTCCCCATCCTGGCCTGGTGCTGTCCCCAGCGTAGGCTCAGGTGCTGTGCCTGTCCTTGCCGTGCACACAGCACACACTTTTCCTCCTGCAGGGAGACCCTGGCTGTGCCTCTGGGGCCCTGCTCCTCTGAACATGTAGGTACAGGCTCCACTTCCCTGCTGTGGGTCTCAGGTGTGTGTGCAGCTGAGCACAGAAACCTGAAAATGCTTCAGAGCTGAGTGCCCAGCCCAGCAGTGGGAACGGATACCTGCCCCCACCCGGACCTCTCTCTGTTTGCCAAGGATGCTGAGCTCCAGGCTCAGTGTTGGGGGAACAGAGCACAGTAGCTCATATTGGCTTCTACTGGCTTTACCAGGAGCATAGAGAAAGCAGGATCCCTTCAATGGCTCCAGATCTCTGCAGGTTTGTTTTGTTTTGGCTGCATTTGCAATCTGAGTCTTGCTTTTCCCCCAGGGCTTATGAGGAGCAAGGTGGTAACTCCACGGTCCACATAAAATCTGCTCAGTAAAAATTCTTTTCTATCTTTCTCCAGAGTGGTCAGTGAAATTGGGAATGAGTTCTTCATCCTCAGAGGCAAGATGGAAAAATTATCTTTTCTCTTGAAGTACTCCAGTGTCTCCACTTTCAAGAACAATAAGGAATTGACTAAGAGCAGCTCAAATTAAATTTAAGATCTAGTATCCCTCCTTTCCTTAGAGCCAAGCATTTTTGTCCCTATTCCTCCTTATTTATATTTATATGCCATAATAGCATCTCTTTTTTTCACTCAACCCCTGATTTGTCCTGCAAATGGCTAACAGAGAATATCTGATGGTGTGCAATAGATGTTTCACTGCTGTGAATTTGGGAGGAGTGTTCTGTGTACGTGTACACAGGTTAAAGTAATTTTCGTCCCTTACCTTTCCCTTAAGGAGAATGATATATATTCCTCCCTCTCTGTATCTAGTCATCTACTGGACTGAAGTTCTGGCAATCTAATTTTGCCAACTCTCCTTATGATGAGATCAGAGGTTTTCAAACCTTTTCTTGATTTTTCAGACTCTGCCACGTTTCCTGGGGAGGTGTTCTCATCCCACCGTGTTCAGCAGGCTTGGTTTGGTTTTGAGTTCACGGTCTCTGCTAAACTCTGCAGGCTGCAAACTGAGGGTTCACGCTTTAGATTATTTATATTAATATTTTCTCAGTGCAATTCTATGCTGCTGAGTGTCATGGAGCCACAAAGCAAGGAATAAATCAGAGTTCATCACAAGCCGTAGATGCTGCAGCACTTTGGGCTGCTGGGAGCAAACACCCTGGCTGAAAGGAGCAGTGTCTGCTCTGTGTCCACTTCTCACTGGTTTTGATGGCTGCTGTGCTCTCAGAAGTGTTTCTGTGGCTGACTGGGGCACTAATCCAGTTTGAGAAGAACACCCTCTTCCCAATCCTTTTCTTTCCCCCTTTTTCTTATCCCCTCAGGTTAGCTTTAGCCTGGGCCTGCCTAGCCCCTTCCTGAGTGAGAGCTTGTTAGTGACTGATTAGCTGAAGTTTTGATAAAAGCTTCATTGTTTGTAACCCTTGTAAAGTACCCGGAGCTGTGCTCCCAATAAAAGTGGGATTAAATAGACACCTCCGGAGTGAGACAGTTGCAAGTGGGAATTTCAGAGTTTTGAGGGACTGAGGGATGTGGCCAGGCTTCAGTAACTCTGTTTATCAGAAGTGATTCTACCAAAACTGGGAAAGAAGCCTGACTTTTGGGTTCTGGGGGGGAAAGGAACCTGGTGGGAGACAGAAGGAAGTCACCTGTTTGTGGCTGGATTAAGCACACGCTCCAGGGGGTTGGAAACACGTTTGCAGAAGTTCTCAGCACCCTGCATTCCTCCAGCCTCTCCTCAGGCTTAGGATTCATAAAAAGTATATTAAAATCCTCACTGTGATCACATGAATTTAATCCTTCCTCGTTTTATTTTTGCAACAGTAAAAAAGTCCACTTGGCAGTGATGTGGCCTGACTCGGTACCCTTGGGTTGTGTCTTTTCTGGGAGGAATGTTAAGCAAGAGGCTTCTTCCCTCCTGCCTGGAGCAAGAAATTGACCTGGGCTAAAATAAAGCATCTCTGCACTTTTCAAACGTGTTTTTTTTGTGTGTAATGGGATATTTGAAATAGAGCTAGGTGCTCTGGGCTGGTTATTCTGTGGTGATCACTCCTATGGGGTAAGGTAAAGGCCAAAATCTTTTTGTCCTAATTCATCTGAATAAGCCACCTCTACTCTGGAGCGAGTAATAGAAACAGAAAAACATTCATTTATGGTCAAAGGTAAAAAGAATTAAAACTATTAGTAGATAAAGGCAGTGGCTGCCATCACCACCACCACAAGGAAATGGAGGAGTATTAAATTGGTATTTCTTTTCCATGTTTGTCTGGGGCAGAAAAAATCAGATAGTGTGTTAGTTTCAGGTGCTGGCAAAAAGCATTTTGGGCTCCATTAATAACTAGGGATTCTGTTAAATGGCAACCACATAAATGAAATACTCTATGATCAGCCAGTCCTGGTAATTCACAGCCAAGGGTTTCAGAACTCTCTGAACCAGGAACACATTTTGTGGGTCGTTAAAGCTGGCTCTTCATTTTGGGGCACTGGGAGGGTTTTAGAGCACTGAGAAAGCTGATCTTGGCTCATTCTTTAAATGCTTTGGGCTAATGATTTAGTGATGCTTAGACTTTCAGCCCTTCACTGTTAAAGACAGGAAATGTATGGGTGCATCTCTTAATTAATGATTAATTTCCTTCTTAAAGGAAGGCAATGGAACTGATGCCAACGAATGTGTGTAGATAGAAAATAGACCTTGTCAAATTAATTTGCTGTTGTTCTCCAGCAAGAGGGAGCAACTCTTGATGTAACTGATTTCTGAAAGTGATTGATTAGTTCCATCTTGGAGGTGGGTTTTACAAACTGGTATAAAATCACCATGGTGCAAATTAAGTGGATCCAACTGGTAAAACCAAGATCTCAGAATTTGACTGTGCAAAATTAATTCTTGAGTCTCTTCTCAGGGAAATTTGGTGGAAATCTGTTCATTATTCTATTTCTGTCATCAATTTAGGGGAAAAATAAAGGATCATTGTTTACCAATTGGTAAATACTCTAAAACTGAGGGTATGGAGTGTAAAATAAGGAAGAGAACAGCTCACTGACACAGATCTATCTCTGCCTTGGAATGGGGGGCAAATGGGCAGGGTGTCTTTTGATATTGAAAAGCAAAAGGACACATTTAGGAAAAAAAGATGACATTAAAGAGGTGATGGAGTCTGTATCAAAATTTAATAATTTTTTAAAAGGTTATTGTGGTTCTTGAGAACAATTAGCTGTTCCTTTTTGTGCCTTTGGGGTGAATGAGGCACAAGAATAAGAAATTATAATAACTCCATATTGATGCTGTATGAAATTGTGATGGCACCTATAAAATCATGAGTAGCAGGGTAAAACAACAGGAATGAAGTTGATTATTATCCAGTTAAATACAATACAAATACCTACAGGATTTAAACTAAAACTGAGACCACGTTTGTGAGCAGGTACCACCACACAATGTGCAGCTGTGCCTTGAACCTTCTCAAGGAACTCTCTTTGATGACTTACAGGAAGGGAATATTAGGGGTGACTTGTTTGTAGTCTGGAAATATCTGTGCAAGACCTGGAGCTTGAGGATAAAGGACAAAGTCAGAGCAGGAATCAGGGGCCAGAACTGAAGCAGGACAGAGAGAAGAGGCTCAGTTCAGCTGGTGACACAGAGATAGCTGACCCACAGTGACACTATAAGGGCAACTGCAAAGAAACTTTTTGAAGTCTGTTCACTCTTCTTGGCTATCTGGTGTCTCCAACTTGGTCAGTGTCTGATGAGGGGAAGTGGTCCAGCAAAAGGGTTGCTGCTGATGGAAGCTTTGGCCGGCAGAAATGGGAGTCTGAGATCAGTTTGGGTAAAATCTCACTGCTAGTGAGCCAGTTAAAGATGTTCCAGCATAATCCTGCGTGCCTTTGAAAATCAGGTGGACAGACAAGGGAGTGACACTGCATGGAAAAACCTTGTTTTAAGGCAGTGATGCAAAACACCAGAGAGACATCAGCAGGAATCACACTTATAAAAAAACAAACCTGGTAAACTCAAGATTTGTCACCTTAGAGAAATCAGCCTTTCTGTTCAGGGCTGTGGACCAGGTTCCCTGATGCTCACAGCTCCGTGGGCTCCTACAACTGATGCTGAGGAAGAACTGATTTCTTGATTTCTTTGAAGAATTTCAGATGATTTTGCTACCAGTCAAGGCATGCTTTAGTCTGACCTTGGGAGTGAACCCATGTGCCCAGTGACATTTGTGACTGACTGGCACATGTCAAAGCCAGCAAAGGCAATACTGAGCAGGACAGGTATGGCAAGGGCCTGCAGGATCTCATGGGGCTCTACAAACTCTGTGCAAGCAAAAAGAAGTGCAAATGAAAAAACTAAACACTCCTAACAAAGCTGAAAAGCTCTGGTTGGCATCTAGAAAGACCAAAACTAGCAAGGAGAGGAAGAGCAAAACCTGGGTTTCCCCAGGGGTCTTCTGCATTAATGTTGAAGTGATTTCCCTGCTTTCAGAGGACAGGCTGAAGAGATGGGGGGAAATATTACCAGAGTTTTTAAAGATGAACCATCCCAGATTTAGAGATTCTCAGTGTTTGGGAGATTATAATGCTTCAGAAGCAGGCTGACAAGAAAATCTTGCTATCAAAGGTGCAAAGAAGACTGAGAGAATTGGAATTATTCAGCTTGGAGAAAAGAAGGCTCTGAGGTGACCTTATTGCAGTCTTCCAGTACCTGGACGGAGCCTGCAGGAAAGCTGGAGAGGGACTTTTTACAAGGGCATGTCATGACAGGACAAGAGGGAATGGCTTTAAACTGACAGAAGGCAGGTTTGGATTGGATATTAGGAAGAAATCCTTTGTGAGGGTGGTGAGGCTCTGGCACAGGTTGACTGGAGAACCTTCCTCATCCCTGGAAGTGTTCAAGTCCAGGTTGGACAGGACTGAGAACAATCAGGTCTAGAAGAAAATGTCCTTGCCCATGCTAGGGCAAGGTGTTGAAACTGGATGATCTTTAGGGTTTCTTCCAGCCCTAACCATTCTGTAATTCTATTAAAGGTTGGGAGACTGAGAATTCTGAGGGGCTGAGGATGGGTTGATTTGGCTGTGGCATGGGTCACTGGCCTAACCAGGCACCTGCATGCTATCAGGAAAGAAAAGATCCCTTAAACAAGGAAAAGGGTTCCTAGCAGGTGAGTTCCCACAAGGGGCCTTCCAAACTTTGGGTGTTTCCTGACACCCAAGCAAATTCCTCACTCTGCTCCTTGCTGGAGGAGCCAGAAGGTAAAATCATTTCCACAAAGCAAGAGGGACAGTACAGCAAAACCAGTGCAAGAGGCTGATCCCTGGCAAGTTCAGAGGTATCAAGGAGCACTTCATCTCTTCAGTTGCACAATTTCAAAAAGTCATTTGACCCGGAATGTTGCAATAGGTGTGTGGAGTGTCCTAGGGCTATATGATATGTGTAAGAAGCTGCTGAGGAACATTATGAAGAGGTGAGGTCAGCAGTGCTGGTCAAGAGCAAGCTGAACAACTGGTTCAACACCATGACTGGTAGCTGACAGGGTGACTTGATAATTCACAGCAACTTCTGGAGCTGCCTGTAGAAAGCAAAGGATGGAGTTACAGCCACCAAAGACTTTGGGCAAAGGCAGAAGATCAAAAAGCTGAAGATGATCACATCTGCAGTGGTGGTGCCAGTTCCTCAGGTGTGCAGTTAGGCTGCTCTGTCCTGTGATGGATGATGCAGATCAAACACTGGCATGAGCCAGGAAAAGGCCAGGAGGACAGGGAGAAAGGATGAGAGCTACAGGGCCAGGCAGCAGCTGGGTGGACAAGATGGACAGCCCTGTTTGTCTGAGATGTTCTGCCACACAGGCCAGCAGCAGATCCCTCACAGAGATCTGAAGGAGGATGCAGCTGGCACACGTGGGTGCTGATCAACTGAAACAGCCATGAAAAGACACAGAAAAAGTATGGAAGGAAAAAATCAGGCTGCTCAGTTGGTCCCTGTCCTTGCTTTGTGTGCAAAGAAATGAATGGTTGGGAAGGCAAAAAAAAAAAAAACCCACAAAAAAACCCCAAAAAAACCCCCACAAAAAAAAAAAAAACCAAAAAAACCAAAAAAAAAAAACAAAAAAAACCAAAAACAAAAAACCAAACTGGTGTTTGCAATGAAGTATCACCAATTTTGGGAGTGTGCCAGGATTGGGACACTCAGCAGGAGGATGTGCAAAAAGTCATCATTGTGAGGAAGCTCTGACTGCTGCATGGATGGATAATCTCTTTGAACATACACTGTTCTTTATTCTGGTAAAGGGAAGAGGATTAAGATTCAGATGTTAACAGAAATTAGTTTATTGCTTTTCATTTGGATTTTTTGATGTTAGTTTACAATTTTCTCTACAGAAGTGTGCACCTTTATGCCATGCATTTGCACCTGCCTCTTAATATTCCCCCACAGATCCTTTGGGTCCACAGTCTGTGGGTGGAAGGGATGGAGGACAAAAAAAAAAGGAACCTGTACTTGCTGAGCACAGAGGAGCATTTGTGACTGCCCTTTATGGCCATTAGTCTGTGGGACAAAAAATAAAGGGTGAACATCTCTGAAAATGGAGATGGCAAAGACAAGGGAACTGGGAGGGCAAAGGGACAAAGAGCAGATTTTTGCATGTAGCAGTTCCAGTTCATCTGTGAGCAGTGAAGCCACTTTGAGTTCCCAAACTTGGGACCTGTGTCCCCAGGTCACTCTAACGTGCCAGGCAGACAGAGCCCTGACAGACAGCAACCAACACCAAGCGTGTGGAAGGGGCAAAATCAAATTTCCACGCTCTCCTCTTGACAAGGAGAGTGTAATCTGGCTTTTTACAAGTCAGGAGATTCCTGCAGAGCGGTGAATTCACATTGCATAGTCCCAAAGTTTTGGATGAGATCCCTTAGGAAAAAAAAAAATGTTCAGGATGGAGAGACCCAGATGATTTAATCTGGGTTGTAGGAAGGGTGAGTGAGATAGAGGTGATTGAGCAGCATCAAAGGGTGACAATCAATTTGAATTTCCCCAGAAGTGATGTTGATGCCTGTGTTGCTTCTCCCCGTGCTTTTTCTTTAATTAAATACCGAATGTTCCATTAGTAGTTGGAATAACATGCTGTTCTTGGGGGAAAGAAAACCCAAGTAATCCCTTTATCTGCTAAAATAGATGATTTCTAGTAGATTAAACAATGGCCTTTCAGCTACCAGAGCATAGTTCAGGCCATAATTGAAGTCCTCTCCTTGGCCTCTGCTCGGTCCACGGCAGCCAGCAGCCCGTGGAGCCCCATCATCAGAGATAACCCCAGTGACTCTTGTCTGCAGTGAGTGTTTCTCCAGATGAGGAGATTAGTTGGAGATAAAGCATATTACCTGAAAATAATAAGTGATTACAGTCCTGGACTGTCTCTCCACATTCATTTCATGCTGGTTAACCCTTGCAAAACTGGCTGCTGGTTGGGTTTAGTCTTTAAAGAGGAGGGAGGGTGAAGGAAGGTTTCCAGTGCCTGAGTGGAAAAGGAGGAATTTCACCCTTTGTTGTCTGTTTCATTGTCTGGGTGGGGATTTCTGGGAATGGCTGCAGCCCACAGTCCCTGGAGGAGTTGGAGCTGTGGGGTTTCTGTGTGGTGCCATCACTCCCTCCTCCCTGTGCTGGTCAGCTGCAAGCAGTGAGGACTTAAAACTCTCTTGCAAGTCATCTTCCATTTACCTGAGAGCAGCACAGGAGAGCTCTGGATGCCCAGAACAGGTTCAGAGGCTGGATTTCCCCTGCTGCATTGAGCAGGACCATGCCATGGGCCCAGGCAGTGACCTGCAGCACTCCATGCTGTCCAGTTATGAGCAGGGACCAGGCATATTTTGGGATTCACAGTACTCTCCCATCCCCAGGCATGGCTCAGAGGCTATAAACTTTTCCATGGGACCAGTCTGCTACTGGGAGAGCTGGCTGGGCTGTGTGGATGTGAGCTCAGAACACAGAACAGTACCTGGTGTTTTTTCCAGCATGGATGTAGCTACTCTGACTTGACTACACAAAACCATTTATAGCTTCTCTATTCATTCAACAGCAAGAGATCCAGAGAAATACAAAAACCTTGCAAGGATTTTATAGCAAATTTTAAACCTGTCTAGAAGGAAAAAAAAAAATATAATATAGTGGTTTTCTAGCAATTCAGGTTGGCTGCCTAGGGAGGATGGAGATAAAAATGTAAAACAAAAACGTTGAAAAAATGCCTTGAAATCTGCTTCTGGGGCTCTGTGTGGTTACCAATGCTGGGAGTGAGCTCCTGTGCCACAGGGAGTGTCCTGCTGGGACAATAATTTCCTTGGGCTCCCTGCAAATATTACAGGTGAAGTCCTGGCCCCATCTGAGTCACTGGGAGTTTTGTGACCGGCTTCATTAGCACCACGGCCATTTCATTCATGAAAGGCTCCTTCCCAGCTCCTGTGCCATTACAGCATCCCCTGTCTGTCATCAGGCTGGTCTCCCTGAGTGAGGGGAGAGCAGGTTCATCCTTCTTCTTCTAAATGCTCCATCAGCCACTCCCTTGAAAACTGTCAATAAAGGCCGCTGGGGATAGCTTTTCTGCTTGACCCCTCACCTGAAATGAAAATAGAGGTGACTGAATTTCATCCTGACGTGGAGCTCCTTCCCAGGCTGGCTCTTTCCCGTGGCTGTTGACAGTTACCTGCCAAGCCCCATGGTTACCTTTGATTTTGCCCTAATGACATCTCCCTGCTTAGGGTGGCTCTGGGACTGTAATCCCCTCTGCAGCCTGAGCCAATTTATGGGGTAACCTGAGACCAGGCTCTCTCTTCCCCGTGATTTTTCCACTTGTTAATACTCACTGAAGGCATCAACAAGCTAAATGCAGAGGGTTTCTTTTGTTGCATGCCCAGGGCTGGTGAATATCTGCATTTGCACCTGATATGAATCTTGGCCTTCAGAAAGATGCTGCATGTTCTTGCCACATGAAAATGGCTCCGTGCTTTATTTCCCCAAAGTGTGCTGCTAAAACAAATGCTCTGTTATCAAGAGCCAGGCAGTGCTCCAAGGAGCTGTTAAGAGCAGAAGTGAGGATTCAGCAAAGTGGGATTTATCCACAATTTTGCCACAGGTTTTCTGTGTGATCTGCAGCTTCCTTTGTCTCAAAGTGCTTCGTCTTTAAAATCCTTCCAGTCAAAGTCTTGATGTGTCTCATGTGTTTAGACTGTAAGCCTTTCAGGGACAGGGCTTTTTTATTTGCACAGCAGCTTTTATAATAAGTCCCTGATCTCTAGGGAACCTACCTGTGCATGTGTAGTACAGTTTTAAAAGAGAAGGCTCAACTTCTTCACAGTGAATGATCCTGGTGTTAGGGGAGGACACGAGCCCTGCTCCCTAATGTGTATTATTTGGCTTTTCTAAAGGAAATCTTGGGGCAGATGATTTGCACGGAAGTAGAAGGAGGATCCCTGGGGAAAGCAAACACTTGAGACTTCAAGGTGGGATGACTTTGGTGGCACACTTCTCCACTGGCCATCTGATCCAGGAGGTGCCCGCTTCCTAAGCACAGATCAAAGACAAAAGGTGACTTCTGAAATGACATGCAGCCACCTCTTGCATTGCTTAAATTCTCTCCTCCTGCTTCTGTTTGATCTCACTTTACTTTTCCTGTCACTGGAAGCAGGTGGTTTCTTTATTCTCTCCGACAAGTTTAGATCAGCTGAACAGCTCTAATGGCTGCAGTGAGAATCTCCCAGTGGCACAGCCAGCCCAAGCCTTGGGGCAGTCACTGGAAAAGCTCCTTTCCACTGCAGCTGGGTGTGAATGGCATCTGGATGAGCAGATTCAGAGTGGTCATTGTCCTGCCAGACTTGCCTTCAAGAAGCAGATGTGGTTGTAATGTGAGGTGACACTCGGGGAGAGCCCAGGAGCTCCTCCAGGCATGTGGGCATACAGCTGGGAGGTTTTCATGGTGTGCTAAAGGTGCACATTTCCTCTTTATGTCTTGTTAGCAAAGGCTTATGCTTGTTACCCTGGCTCTTACCTCCATAGGGTGGCCCTGCTGACTGCTGGTGAAAATATCCAGCACAGAGAAAATGTTCATCACATGAGATGAATGTGATCACAAGTGACAGGCATAAGTCAAGTCGATGCTATATTGTGACCAGAGGTACATTAGATCAGAGACTCCCCAGACTTGGGTCACTTGCGTGCTCTGCTCTGAATTTTTTCTTTTTTTCCTATTTCTCTGTAAAGCTGCTCTGCTTTTCTCGTGTGAGCCTGTCTCTAATTTTAACCTCCTGCTTCCAAGGAGAAAGAGAAGCAGAATTTACCTAACAGGCAAGCTCTTAACAAAGCCTGGGATATCTGATACACATAATGGTCCCAGAGGCATGTTTACTTTGGACTGAGTGAGTGAGTGAAAACCATTTTGGAAGGACTTTTTCACCTCCAGCAACTTAACCTAACGAGGAGAAAAGTGATGTGGTTAAAGGGCTGTTTAAACAACGGCATTAGGGAGCAGATTTAGGCTCTCTGACAATACCCATATGTATTTGCCTTACACAGGTGCATAAATATGCCATGATTTATATCACAGGACACATGGCACAGACAGTGATGAGATTTCAGCCATCCTCTGCTGATGGATGGCTTTTGGGGGATTATCAGGGACAAACAATTGATTGTTTTAGCAGGTTACAGCAGAATTGCCCAAAGATTTGGAACACCACGACTGAGTTCACCAGCTGCCCTTGTCTTCTGCACAGAGGAGTGTCTGTGCAACAGGAGTTTGGCTTTGAGGGCTCAGTCCTGTAAGTGCTTTAGGTGGCTGGAGGAGAGCAACAGGGGCCTCAGATTTAGGCTGAAGAATGCTGCTTGTTTCTGCTCACAAGAAGTCATAAATACCCCACCAATTTATCAAGAAAGCAGGAGAGAAGGATGAAAGAAATAACTCCATGGGAAATATGCCCATGCTGGACTGCTGCACTGCCACAAAAGTTCATGTTTTTCCACCCAGATGGGTGGCTGACCTCCTGCTGACAGAATGGGCTGTCAACACTCCTCCCTTGAAGAAGAGTCCCCTCTTTGCACTTTGTCTCCTGGGGGTGATAAGCTGAATGGAGATTCCCAGATTAAACCCTGCCTCTTCCAGGTACTGGGGGTCCTGCCTACCCATCACTTCCCTCTTTCAACATCCTCATGGGGGCAATGAATCTTATTCCTGGCCCAAGGAGCACTTGTCAGGGGCTGGGCTGACAGGCAGGTATGTCCTCCTTGGCCATGTTTTTGTGCATGGAATTGTTAATAGCTGAGATGGTTCCCCCAGATCCTGCCAGTGCCCAGAGCAGTGCCTTGCACAAGGGAGTACAGACCCAGAGAGACTCTTGTGTTTCACAGGTGGAAAAAGACAGCAAGAATGGTAAGTTAGGGCCAAACTGAGGTGAAATTTATCTCTGCATCATGTCCTATATCCAACTGCAGTCTTCCTGAGACTACAAGATTGGCTTTCCAGAGGTACCTCTGAGTACAGGGGCAATGACCAGCAGGATGCCAGGAGGGATCTGCACAGGCCAGGTACACAAATCTCATTGTTTTACATTATAGCTGAGGCCCTTGACTCCAACTTAAACTCTTCCTATGTGATTTTAAAGGATCTGAGCTCAGCTGTCACACATTTGGGCCCACTGGCAAATTCTCCCAAGGTGCTACTCAAGCACATGAATGTCTGCCTTTGACTTTCTGGTCCTGGCTGATGTGTACTTTGCTTTTGTGCATGCATGTAGCACAATGTGGAGAGGCCAAAAGCACTAGCACCCTCTGCAAACCTTCCTGGATGTTTGGAGCTGTCATTGCCTTGAGAAAGAGGGGCACTGCCATTCAGGTGAATCATTTAAGCTCCTGACTCTGGGAATCTGAGCCATCATCTCCCTGGAGTATTGTGAAAATAAACCAATTATTTAAGAGCAATTTCCTCCTGCAGGTGTTTGTTTGGTCTTCAGCACTATCTGCTGTCTCAGGGATGTGCAGAGAGCTACACAGAGAGCAGCCATGCAGGGCACAGCTTTCTCCACATCTGCATTAGCAAGGAGGAGGCAAATAAGTTCTCTTGGAGGCAGAGGAAAGCGGGAGCTGCGAGTTTGGTTCCCATCCACTTCTAATTGGGATTGTGCTGGCAACTATCAGCCCCATCTTTTGATATTTGGGAGGAAGAGATGGGAAACTGAGCAGCAATAGTGGGCTGCTCCTGCATAAACTATTCTGGCAGAATGCCTTTTAATTTCATGGGAGCTGTGCCTGCGAGAAGACGGAAGGATCAAGCTATCATCAAGAAAGATTAGGATTTGGAGCCAGGTTTTGGAAATTGCCTCCTATCTCAGTAATGAATCAGACACCTTAGGTTAAATTCAGATCCTACTGAATAAGCATTTTCCTTTTTTGTGTTTACTGGGGCCAGGATTTCACCCTAACTTCAAATATTTCCAAACACTGCTGTGCCTGGGCTTGGAGCTGGTTCCCAATGTTACATCCTAAAATTGTATCTCATTTATATTATGCTTGTAGGACCTGATTTTGCTCCCCATGGTGGGGGTTCCAATGCTGAGTTCAAAATGATGAGACAGCCCTTTTTTTACTCTGCTGTATTACAGAATAGTGATATTTTAAAAGTGATTCTTCTTAATTGTAATTATTCCTGGTAATTCTGGATTGCAGGCTTGGTTTCATTTACATCAGAAACAGAATCCATTTTCTCTGCCCTGGAAGGAAGACACTCTCAAGGGCTTACTGATATTTGTGTGTTTGACTTTAAGGCAGAAGTTTGTTCCTAATTAATTGAATAAGTGCTTTAATCCCTGGCCTGAGGGCTTCCCATCGAGCATTAGCTGTATTAAGAAGGAAATGGAGTGTAATCCCTTTAATATAAGCACAGGAGAACATGAGAGTTTCACATTTCTGGAAATAGTTTCTTTCCTTGTTGCATTATTTATTTTAATATTAATTTGCATAAAACGCAGTGAAGACAAAGGGCTTCTCCTCTTTCCTGACACCAGTGCAGAGCTGTCAGCAGCACACAACCCTTGCCAGAGCATCCTTGGGCTGCAGTTGCACACTGCAACAATGTGCAGAGAGAGAAATAACTCGTGGAATTCAGCTCATTCCAACAGTGCCTGAACACAGGTCTGTGACTGGTTCTCCTCCTGGAGCTGAGATCTCACCTTCCTGCTTCATCACCAGCATTCATGACTACTTGCATCACTGTGGTGGCAGAGAATCTCATTTCTGAACCAATGGCTGCACTAGGCTCACTTGCAGCTACAGAAATTGAACTCCTGGGTGAGATTCAGCTCACAAAACCCTGGATTTCACCTGGTTTCTGGATTTATTAAATAAATTAAATTTTAAAAAATTAAAATAAATTAATTTAAAATAATAATTTAATAATAATAATAATTTTCCAAATAATATAAAAATAAATTAAATTTCTGGATTTATTAAATAAATAAAATAAATCCAGAAACCTGGGTTTCTGGATTTATTTCAGCCCCAACTATGTACCTGCACTGGTCACATGAATTGTCCTAAATAAGCCAGGAGGTCAGGAAGGATCAGCTCAGAGGGAGATGTCCTCCTTGTGTACACCCAAAATTAGGCAAGATTAGTCTTTTGGTGAAATGCATCCAAACCTGGTCAAGGCTTGGTGTTTTTTAAGGGCTAAATATTGCTCTGTGTATCAGGTGGGGTGTTCCTCTCTGTTTATGGGGCAGAGGACTCCATTTGAGCATCCCCTGCTGCCTCATCAGAGGAAGAGAATGGCAGCATCTGAGGGGGACAGTTCAGGTGTCCTCAGCCACCCTCTGAGCCCAAGTGGAGATCCCTGCCTGCCCCAATTCTGAGTGTTCCCCATCCTTCCATGCAGGGAGGTAAGGATGCTTTCCTTCTGCTCAGCACACTCACAAAGTAATGTCCTTTTCTCCTCAGTTTCCCCACCTTTTGCTCACCTCTTTAGCAGGATTTTGGAGGGGGAGGCTTCAGGAGCTCACAAAGGGCAGGCTTTGTCCCTCTCCTGGCCACGTGTCCCCAGCATGGCTGGCTGCAGCTGGAAAAGTGGGTAATCAGCTCCCCAGCAGGATTGTTGGGTGCCTTTGCCTCCAAGAAACAGCACCAGTCCCCTCAGGCTCCCCTTCCTCCACCCAGGCCTCCAGGGTTCTGAAGTTCAGTGGTGTCACAATGGAGTTTTCCCTTGTCCCTGGAAACACAGTGACCACACAGGCATTGCTGGATCCCAGCACTGAAGCTCCTGTCACAGGAGGGGTCACACCTGCTCACCCTCTGGGTGACTTCGGGGTTGCTGGTGCTGGGATGTCTCCATCTCATCCCCTCTGAGTTCCAACAGACTGCATCCCCTGGGGTGTCCATCTCCTTCATCCTGGCTGGGTGTATTTTACTGTGCTGAGGTTGCCTGAAATCAGCCCTACTCTGCCAATCTGAGTATTTCAGCTCCATCTGAATCTCCTTCCTCCTGCCAGTAGCCAGCTTCAGGTCTCCAGTTCCCTGAAACCTTGGGGTGGGGTGGAGGAGAAGACCTGGCCTGCTGGTTTTTAACTGAGTGATTTTTCTGGTCCAGGTTCCTGGTTCACCATGGAGATAATAAGGGGTGCAAAGCCATGGAAGGTGAAGTACACACAGGACTCTCATCCTCACTGGTGTTTCAGTAATGGGTTTGGCTGGGCCTGCTGCTCTGGGAAGATAATAGGAACTGGTGACAATGGAATTCTGCATCCTGGCCAAAGGCAGACATTGGACTGGGAATCCCAGAGGGGGAAAAGAGTGAAATGTTAGGAAAAAAGGACTGAGAATATAAAATATCTCCTTGCCCAAGGTGGGTGACTGCTGGCAAGGCACACGAAGCCCTCCCTGAGGTGCTGTGTGCTGCTGCAGTGTCCCCAGTCACAGGGACATGGCAGTGCAGCTCCTGCCCGGGCTGGCCAAGCCACCCCTGTGTGGTGGAGGTGTTTGTGTAGCAGTGGAGATCACAGTGACATCTGCAACCAGAGCTCACCTCCCCCAGCCCTGCCTTGCACTGATGAGTTATCACATTTAATGCTTCAGCATCGAAACAGCTCTGGAGCCAGCTGAGGGCTCATCTCAGCAGCTTTCCTGGCTCCAGCAGGGCTCATGGTGAATGCTCAGGGACAAAACACACGGACAGTGCTGCCTCCCTAAAATCCTCCCCCTGTCTCCAGAAATTTGCACCGCAAGGATTTCTGGTGTTAGTGCAGGTGTCACTGCCTTTCTATCCCCTGGCAGAGTTTTCCTCCTCAGTTTCCCCAATGGCTTTGCAGAATGAGAACTGACATTAGCCAGCTCCTTAAATATGTGATAAGCACCCAGCAAATGTTACTGCAATGGGAGATGGAAGCATGTGCTGATTTAACCTGAGTGAGCTGGACCTCAGCAGCTGATCAAAGTATTTTGGCAGCTCTGTGTTAGTGCTCTGCCCGGGGCCATTTGGGCACTCGGAGGAGGTTTGAGGAAGGCAGGAGGAAGGTGTTTGTTGCAAGGGAAATCCTGGGACAAGGAGAGCCCCAGAAACCATTGCCAAAAGAGTGCAGGACCTCCCCAGCCACCCTGCTTGGGGCTTAACTGAGCAAGGCATGGCCCTGCTGGGCTGGCCCCAGGTGGCCCAGGGGAGCAGCTCATCCTCTCCTGAGCCACGAGGGACCATTTTGGGTTTGCACCACCACGTTTGAAGGCTTCCCCCGAGGCTCAGCGGCGCCTTGTGCTTGCTTCTCTCCCTCCCAGCTGCCCGCCGCACTGGAGCAGTACAAGACCATCTATCGGAAGGACTTCTGCTGGCACGACGATTATCACTCACCCATCCAGGCACACATACCGGTACCGTGCTCTTTTCCTGCTTGGATGCCCAGCCCAGGCTGCCAGCTCCCCTCCCGGCTCAGCTGGGGATGGGGACGGTGCCAAGGGGTGGCAGGGGCGGTGCTGTCCCCGCGGTGCTGTCCCCGCGGTGCTGTCCCCACGGCTGTGACCCACCAGCAGCTCCCATCACGCCCAAATGCCCTCGGCTTGTGCCCCCGTCCCTCCTGCGGGAAATCCCCCTGGCACCCTCCGGGAAAGCTGTAGGTGGGGAGTGATGCTAATTACACTCATTAAGCCAGGGCGCTAAGGAACGCCTGCTGAAGCGGTGCCTGGGCTGGAGGCTGCGTCAGCACCAGACCCATCCCGAGAGGGGAATTGCGTTTGGGATGGAGATGGCTCCTTGCCCTGACACGGGCTGGAGAGGACTTCTGTGGGGAAGCTGTTTTTTTCTTTTTTTTTTTTTTTTTTTTTCTCTTTTTCCTTTTTTCCCCTAATCTCCTTGCAGTGCGAGCGACCCCCTGAGCTATTTAATCTGATTTGCCTCGCTCCGCCTGCCCTGCCTTAATTGCTTGTGGCAGCCCGGTGGGGACAGCTGCGGTTTGCTCTGGGCCACTGCGGAGAAGTGGCGGGGGGCATGTTCGGCTGCTGGGCTGCTTTGGGCTCATAGGCTCAGACAGAGTGGGGAAAAAGCTGAGGCTGGGGAGGAAAAGGTGGGGACGACGACAGAGAAATCATTGTGTGAGGGTGCCCACCAGGGCAGAGGGGCTGTCTGCGGGCACCGCTGCCATCCCCGCCCGCCAGCAGCCCGGGGAGCGCTCCCTTCTCCTTCTCCTTCTCCTTCTCCTTCTCCTTCTCCTTCTCCTTCTCCTTCTCCTTCTCCTTCTCCTTCTCCTTCTCCTTCTCCTTCTCCTTCTCCTTCTCCTTCTCCTTCTCCTTCTCCTTCTCCTCCCCGGGCAGCCCCAGCCTTAGGTGGCTGCTCCGCTTCAAGCTGTGCATCTCTGTTTCTTTTTTTTTCTTTTTTCTTTTTCCTTTATTTGTTTCATTTACACTTTGTTTTTGAAAGGCTGCACACTTCCTGTGGAGGTGCTGGTGTTGCTTGGGAGATAGGAAGGAAGGAAGCTGTGTCTGATTCTCTTGGGTTGCAGCTCCCTTTGGCTCCTTACTAATTCCCAAGACCTGCCAAAGAAAGCTGTCCCACTGGACAGTGTGATGATGAGGAACTCGGGAGGCCCAGGTTTCCCTCTTGGCCCTGACAGGATTTGTTCTTTTTTAAGAGGGTAAAACAACTGTGATGTTTTTATCTGTGAAATTTTTGGCACTAACCTACTCCCTGGGAAGGGGAAGGGGAACTCCTTGGGTTAAGGAAGAAAGCACTGGCTGTTGAGCCATCCCCACCAGGGTCTCCTGGAGGCTCTTGTCCCTCTGGAGATACCTCAGGAGAAGCTCTGGCCATCCTCAGTGGGGGAAGTCCCCAGACACAGCTAGCTCCTGTGGCTCTGCAGCCTCCACCTGCCCTACTGTCAGCCTGGCAAAGGAAAAACATTGGGAGATTGCCCTGGGAATCCTGGAGCTTGAGGGACAAACAGAAACCCAGAGAGATCCAAAACAAGAATAGACAAACCCTGTGAGGATGGTGCTTGCTGGCCCAGCAGCCTGGAGTTGCTCACAGCAGGAGAATCCCTTCCTGAGCCCCCAGAAAGCTGCAGGGTGCAGCTGGAGAGGCTGGAGGCAGCAGCCTTTCCCTGACGTGAACCCTGGAGCCATTCCCGCTCCCGCTGCTTCTGCCAGGGCTCCCTCCCTCCCTCCCTGCCACTGCCCTCCCAGGGCCCAGCAGAGTCTCAGGCTGTAAGATGGGCAGACTGAGGAAGCTCTGGTGGTTCCTGTACTTCAGGGAGAGCCACGGAGGTGCTGTGTGGCCCCTGTACCCCAGGGCTGCTGACCCAGCCCAGCCCAGGCTTTGCTGCGGGCGGCTGTTCTGTGTGACGCTGCTTTAGCAGCTGCCTTCCCCAGCTGCTGCCTCTCCATTCATGTCTTTTCTCTGCAGACACCTTCCTACCCTCCTTTTGAAGACCTCCCCAGGTGCTACCTGCCAGAGTTCCATCCCTCTGCCCTGACACCAGGATGGCCAAGGAAACTGGAGATTCTGGCGGAGCCCGTGCACGACCTGTCTTGTTGCTCGCCCCTTCCAGCCCCTGCTCAGGCAGACGGAATTGAGGGTAAGCCCTGATGAACAGGCCGTGTCCAGCTGCCTGAGGGGCTGTCTGCCTGGCCTCTGCCAGCCCCCAGCCCCTGGTCTGTGCTGGCTGGACACACCTGGATGGATGGCAGCATCCTGACGATGCCTCGGTGCTGGGCTGAGCCTGGCGAGGGTTCACACACGGGCACGGAGCTCTGTCACCGTGAATTTGTAGCTCCCAGGCCAGCCCAAAGCATGGGTGTAGGGAGCTGGGGTTTTAGAAGCATCTTGGTGCATGAAGAGCCACTTCTAGCAAGGGTCTCTAAGGGTTTTATCTTCACAGCTCTGCTGGGATAGAGGGAGATGCAGTCAACCCCACACTGCAGAAGTGCAGGGAGGGAAAAGGGCTCTGGTTGGGGGTGAGGGTTTGGGTGGTTCAGAAAACCCTTCTGCTAAGGGCACCTGTCTGACAGCAAATGTGCTGGTAGCCAGCCCTCAGCCACATAACAGCTGATGTTAGCCATTTAACAGCTTGCTTTCATGGATTAAAATACTCATGGAAGTCAGTAAAACAAAAGGAGTGGTCACCAAGCATCATTCTGACATGCTCAGCCATCCCAAAGCAAAGATTTTTCTCTGATTTCCTGCTTGAGAGGGAAGAGGGTGTCATTGCTCAGCAGTGCTCCAGAAGCAAACAGGAGACACGGCCAGGGATGTCCTCTCTGTTCCCTGAGCTGATCTCTCCCAGTCTGGGATGCCTGTGTCTGGATCCTTTTGTGATCAGAGGGGAGCAAAGACACAGCCATGTCCTGTAGCTTAATGCCACCCTGACAATGAGGTGCAGTAAGCCCTGGTGGGTTTTCCCTCTCCACTCAATAGAAGGAGAGTTTGGACAAGCAGCTCAGACAGGTGTGTCTCCTTATGGACTCCACTTAGCTCTGAGGGCTGCAAAGATCACCTTGCTGAGCCCATCTGTAGCTGCCTTATGCTAATGACAAAACTCCTGTGGGCTTTTCCCTTCCTGCTCCATGTATCCCAGCAGTGCAGTTCTTCTCCCTCTCACACACAGACCTGCTGCAGAGGGTCTCCTTTCAGCACTCCAGGGCAATGTGGAGGCACTGGGCTCCTTCCCTTTGCTTTGCACCAACAAAAATCCTTCCCCTACTTGAGTCATGAACCACCAAAATTGATGCACCTCAGCAAAGCTCTGCTGAAGTGACTGGGTCTCCCCTGATTTTTGCCAGCTGGGACTCCATCTTACCCTATCCAAAGGGTAGGATTTGGGTGAGTAATTGGTGGTGATTCCTGACTAATTCACCTTCTTCTCCTCCCATGTCTCAGAGGAGTTGGTGCCAACGGAGCAGCCATCTGCTAACTTGGTCACCTACCAGCAGTTTGCCCAGGATTTGTACAAGGAAGTTCTGGCCAATGCTGATAAATACAAAACCAACAACCTGAGCTCATCTATTTTAATGCAAGGTCAGTGGATGGAGGCTGTGGAAGCTGCCCCATGAGAATAACTGGTGCCTTCAGCCTGGTTTTCTGTTTTTAAATATAATTCCATAAGAGACTGAGGAGGGTGAAGGGAAAATGAGTGACACAGGAAGGGTTCACAGATCCCCTGTAGCCATCTGCCCATCAGTGGGGAGAAGCAGGACAGAGAAAAACAGTTATCTTCTAGAAGAGATTGGAGTGTTGTAAATGGTGTTTCTTTCACCCCAATTTCCAGACTGCCCATCCCATGGACCACAGCCCTGCTCGGTGTGGCCTCCCTGGAAATAATGCCATAAGACAGGAGCTGCTGCTGGGTTGCATTAACAGTCTGACATGGCCATGCACATGTGAGACACCTGTAACCTCAGCCTCAGTGAAAACAACAAAATACTCTACCAATTACTCATTATAGGAATGTGTCATTTTTAAAATACCCAGAAAATCTGTCTACAATGGGCAGCTCTTCTTTGTGTGTCCTCCCTGCATGTTTATCCCCAGTTAGATCTGCCTGATCAGAAGGACACACACCCAGGTGTTCACACACAGATAAGACATCTCTGGAGAGCCTGATGGGAGATGGTGCCTCTTCAAAGCAGCTCCCACAGGGATTTTGGGGGAAGATATTACAGCAGATGTGATGGTCCTCAGTGAGGGGTTAAGGGAGCCATTAATCTCTTCCTTGGTTTAGTCCCTGATGAGTGGAAGGATGGAAAAGAAAATAGACAGCATGGGAAAATTTATACCAGGTGCCAAGTCAATATGCAGACAGGAAGATCACAAGATGTCATTTCCAGGCCTGCCTTGTGTGGCTTCCCTCACACAGGCTACACAAAATTAGGGCTGAATAATCTCATCTAAATGACCTTATCTACACCAGGGAAGCAATTCCTCCATTTCCCCTTGGTTAATCCCTTCATCATGGTATATCCAACAGGAGAGCTGGAAGCACAAACAGCCAATGGAGCTCAGGGGAAGAGGGAGCACTCAGACTGTGCATTATAGGAGAAGGAGGTCCAAGAAAAGTCTTTGAATTATTTGGACTCTCTTTCCCTAGACTGCGTTGACCTTGACTGGAAAAGTATCTACAAGCAAGATTTCGAGCCCCGGAGAGGAATCCATGCAGGATTGTACACAGAGGACATAAGGCCTTCTCCCATTTTCCCCGAGGATACCCGCTTCAATGAGTAAGGGAGAAGTGGGATGGGGAGGAGAGGGAGGCTGCTGGGAGTGGGGGACAGGCTAGGAGTAGGTCAGGGAGGTTTTGAAGCTGCTTGGAATTGGAAGGTGTTTCCCAAGTGTATTTCTCCTTGTCCATGTTATGCAATGAGCACAAAGAAATTCCCTCCGGGACAAATCCACTCCCAAAGCCTGATCAGCCTTTTCTTGAGAAGTTTTGCAGCGGGGTTCATGAGAGTGGGGAGACAACTTCTGGGACAGCCTCGTCCCTGTGGAAAGAAGATCCCCATGGGGCTGGGGCAGGAGACATGTCTCATCATTTCCATGCCCAGGCTTCCCCTGGGAAAGGGCTCTCTCAAATCAAGCAGGGCAGGAGCTGTTTGCAACGTGACTCATCTGCACACTATGAACCAAACAGGCATCAACTGCTCCTCAGCTCTCATTTCTCACTGGAAAGGCAATTCCTCCCCGCTGCCTCATGCCCCCCACCTTCCCCAAACACACATAGATTTCAGCTCTGCACTGCAGATTTTAATCTGTGATCCTGGAGTTTTATGTGGGGTGGAGACTGCCTGCGTGATGGCTGGTCCAGGTGGGAGATGGAAACCGATGGCAGCCACGTGGGTTGCAGCATCTGCCCCGTTCCTGATGGACACAGGCTGTTCCCCCTCTGCCCCATCCCACCTGAATGGGCTTTTGTTTGCTCCCCACGGATTCCTGGCTGGGTGGTCGAACGCCGCGCAAGGGGAGGCAGGTCCCTTGTCCTGGTGCACGAAGCAGGGGGTGGAGGTCGTCTCCTCGTGCCCTTCTCCATGTTCTCTGCAGGAGCCGCTGGGTTACTGAGTATGGAGACAGCTACAGCATCTTCCTGAAGAGGCTGGACTGGTCCTCTCCCATCTCTGCACAGTGGCTGCCCTTTGGGAAGGATGCGCGATGGACACCGCGGTGGAAGCTGATCGGTAACTGAGGGGTGCCAAGGTGGCTGTGGTAAGTACCAGGATCACCCATTTTGGCCCTGGGAGCTGGGATTTCAGGGACTGAGGCAGTGGGGAAAAGTATAAACACTCGTGGGACCTGGTACAAACTGCCACGAGACCTGGGAGTTTGGCTGCTGGAATGTTCTGAGCAGCAGCATTTGTCCCAGCTCAGTGCAGGAGGGGTGAGATGACCTTCAAAGGTCCCTTCCAACCAAAACCATTCTGTGATTTTCTGGGCTCCTAGAAAGGGATTTTCCAACCAGATCTAATGAGGAGAACATTTTTCACTGTGAGGGTGGTCAGACACTGTCTGGAGACTGGAGAGGTGGGGCAGTGGCGTGGAGATGTTCACTGGGTGCCAACGCTGGGTCTGAGGAGCCTCATCTAGGCTGGCCCTGTTGGACCAGGCACTTGCATTATTGCACATTTTCCTCGTTTCTTCTAGGATGTGTTACCTTTGTTGTTCTGTGATTTCAGCTCTTTGGCCCTCCAAGCTGCCTGTGTGATATTGCTCATCAGAGACCCTGAAAGCCTTGGAAACCTTGTCACTACCAAACCCACCACCGTGTCTGTCAGATGTGAAATGTTTGGCAAAGACTTCTTTAAGTGCAAATTATTATTAAAATCTCCCAAGAACCTCAGCTTTTATCATTGTCAGATTTTTTTTTTTTTTTTTTGAGGGGACAGTGGAGGTTACAGAGCTAAAATTGCTTGGGCAGTTTCAATTTATGCACTTTAAAGAAAACTTGATGATAAAACTTTGACTCTCAGCAAGAAGTAGCGTGTGTTAAACAGCATTGTTGGTGTTAATTTACTCTCTAAAATGTAAAAATCTCCCTTGTCCATTTACAGGGAGGGAAATATCCCGTGTTTTCCAGGGCAGCTGAGTACCAGCCTTGCAGAGCTCCTTTTCCTCCTTTACATTTAACAACTTATTCCAGATTTTGACCATCAATTTCAGCTAATGCTGGGTAAACGGGAGTTGAGTTTGCCGTGTCCGTTCGGGATTTTGAGGTTCCTGGAAGGCTCAAAGCTGCTCCCAGCCTGAAGATGGCAATGGAGAGCCGCGGAACCGGCCTGGAAAGGGCTGACAGCCCTTCTGCTGTGGCTTTACTGCTCTGAATGGGTCATCTACAGTGATGCCAAAATTATCCCAGAGTAAGTGGTGTAGAGAAACCTCTCCCTGACTCCTAAAAGGTATTCCTTTTGAAGGGCATCCTTGCAGCATTGAGGGATAAGCAAGATAAACAGCTGAAATGGCAAAAATAATGAGAACAAATAACTTATTTTACAGTAATACCAACTATCCCCAGACCTGTTGGTGACAGGACCTTTGTAGGCACAGCAGCACACTGGTCCCTGCCCCAAGGAGTTCATCATCTCAGCTCTGCAGGATTTAGCACAATGATGTCTGGCAGACAAGTTGATGACTCAGGAAATTCCAAGCAGAGGATGCAGGGAAGCAGAATGGGCCAGTGTTTCTCAGAGCTGCTCTGGTGAGGGGCATTGCTGACCACAGCTCATGCAGCATTTGGGATTTCCACTGTAGCTGAGTGTAGTGGACCAGTGGCAATTTTGGAGGCCAGAAACAATGAAACTACCTTTAACTTAGAAAATAGGGAAGAATACTTCTTAGATCAGAGAGGAAACAGAGTTGGACTTCTTTGAGGAAAACAAGACTGTGAGAATTGAGATGTTCTTAAGGGGAATGTGTGCTTTTGCAGCACTTAAAATTAACCCCGTGGCCTTACTGATAACTTTCTCTTATTAAGAAAACCATCATTTTCCTGCCTCCCCATGGTGGAGATGGGCTCCCCAAACTGATTTCCACTCTGCTCTGCTGTGTTTTGTTGCACTGATGGGGGCTGTGTCTAGATAAGTTCTCAGAGCACATGTACAAGGTAATATCACTAGGAAAAAGGATATTGCTAATTTTTTAACACAACAATGGTGGGAAAAAATGGCTGGATAAGAACCTTGGGTTTGTGCTACACCCTGTCAGGAGCACTAATGAGGATATTCAATCAGGCAGATGGATGCTGGGTTTGCTAAAGGGGTCCTTAAGTTTGTGCCAGGGAGGAGGAAGGAAGCTGCTGATGTTGGAGATAAATGTCCTTCCTGGTTTTTCTGGCAGCATCCTTGCCCAGGTACTTCCCAGATTTGGAGACCAGGCTTAGAGATGCAGCTTTTGAAAGTTCAGCCCCCACAAAGGATCCAGCCTGTTGCATCCTCATCTCCTGCCATTCCTCTTCCCAAAATTTTCTTTTAAATCTTTGTTTCTCCAGCCCTCATTGCCCCTTCTAAACACAGGTCAGTGAGTCATGGCAGTGATTGCTGTTAGTGCTTTTTCTCCCATCCCAACTCCCTGGGAATGGAAATTGTGATGGTCCCAAGGCAGTTCAAACACACCAAAAGGCTCTCACACCTCCCCAGGAGCTACTGCTGCATGCAGGGGACATTCAGGCTGCATGCAAATATATCCAGATGGCAGAAGGGAGCAGACACAGAATCTAATCTAATAAATTTTTCATTTTTAATTTTCAAATTGCATTCAAGGCTTTTCAGTGGATGGATCCTGTTCACATGAGTGACACAGGTTAACACTGAAGAGCACTGGGGTCAAAAAGAGCTGAGAAGCTCTAGATAATACTGGCTTTACCTGAACACCATCCATTTCCAGTCCATTTTCTGCAGCACCAAGATGACACCAGCCATGAGCTCAACAGGGTTCAAAAAGTGATACAATCACATTTTACAGCAGTAAAAATATCCAAGAGAAAGCCCCTGAAACAACACAGGGAAACAAGCTGGGCATGAGTCAGGAAGTGGCTGGTGGAGATTAGGAGATGTTTTCCAGGATCCTCTTCCCTCATTACTGCTATGGTTGAGCCATAGGAAATATAATCATATTTCTTCAGAGCATTTGGTGCTTCCCTGTGTCCAGAACAGAGGAACATCCCTGGATGGAGGCTGCTCTGTTCTGGGAGAACTCACTGGAGCCATGAGAAGGACAATCAGAAACATGTTCCCTCTCAGGACACTCAGCTGGTCCCATCACAAGAAGCACAACCCAGTGAATGTAAAATTTGCAGCTTTTCCCCCAACATACAACTTCAGAAAAAACAGGTTTTTAGTTAGGCTGAAGTGATGTTTTTTACCTGAATGCCTTAGTGCCATCTCCTGGGTAGAAGGGGAAATTCTCATTTTGGAAGTGGAACACTTGGTCTGAACTGCTTTGGCTGCTCAGTCATTAGAATCCTGACTGGCATCAGGATCCCACACTCTGCCTGGTCCTGCTGAGCTGCTAAAGAATTGTCTTCCTTGGGATTCATAATGGAGATGTCTGTTCAGGGAAAAGGGTGCTCTGGGTTCATCCTTCATTTTCATCACGAATTTTGAACTAGCATTTTCCACCTTTAATTTTGTCTTTTCTGTTTCCCAGCATGAAAGCACTGACTGAGTCTAAATTTACTTCACGAGTCCTTTATGGAAAAATTAATTCAAAATTATCATGGGTTAATCCATTGATGACTTTCTCTACTTTGAGTCTTTCTAGAACTCTCCACAAATTATCTCATTGTACATCAGAGGTGCAAAACATCCTTATTGAATGGCTAAATGAATTTCACAGTGCTGAAAGACAGGCTAAAATATGTCTGTGGTCATTCTGGCCACCACTACAGAGCATCTGCTTCACCAAGGAATGACTGAACCCTCAAATGTGTTTGATGCTGCCTGCACCTTGCATGGGAACAGGCAGAAATCCCACAACAGCTCCCTTGGAAGAGCCTGCTTGGGAAGATTTGTGTTTTAATAGGTACAAATTTTCAGAGGTCTCTTTACAAAAGTAATTAGAGGATTAATTTGGCCCAGCAGAACAAAACACTGGGGTTCAGTGGCATGATGTGACATTTATAAAAGGGAAGCACCTGCAGTAATTGCTTGGTCACCTTCACTGCTCTGCAAAGAGCACTGCCCATAAGTGCCACCACATCCTTGAAGGCTGTGAGGATGTTCAAGGGCTGATCCTCAGCCCCATCTCTGAGCAATCAACTTTTCCTCCTATTTTGGACAAAACTCTTCCCATGGCTGCCACCCAACTCACAATTGTGCAATAAATCATCCAGCATATGCTTCATGGTAACAGAGAAGGAGTCAAGGGTGCAATTCCCCATCAGCTGCAGCCAGGTGAGCCCTGCCCTTGGCTCAGCCACCAACCTGAGCAGAAGCTCTAAGCAAAGAATTTGCCAATCAACACGTTTTGCCAAACTGAATTTTGTCAAGGGATGCTGGTCAACTCCTTTTGAGTGCTACAGTTTTAATGGCACTTTCTTGGGCAAATGGTGGAGTTCAAAAGAGATGGAGAGAAACAGAAAGAAGTGTGCAAGGTTTATTGGGATGGTTTGGCAGTCCAGAACAAAAGCAAGTGCCAGCCACTCCTCCTAACATCCCTAAAAGCAGGTCTTTTGCTTTCTAACCAGACCCAGCTGGCCTCATGCCTGTTTCCACACTGTTTCTGTGGCAGCTCAGGTGCTGTTAGTGCTTGGCAGCAGTCTGCTGGGCTGGAATTTGGGACACAACCTTCACAGAAGTTCATAAACCACTTAAAGTTCTTCACTGCCTTTATTTGAGCTTGCTTAGATGAGGAGGGTTTCTTTGGTTTGGTTACAAGCTACATGAATCATCAAGAGAAAGTGAAAGGGGGTGTGTTGCTGGGTGGGATGACTCCATTTATGGTGTGCAGATCCATCAGATGCTGCTGCAAGATAAAAGTGAGTTTACAGCTGTAAATGACTGCAGCTATAAATGAGTACATGATGATGACAAGTGCTCTGCATGCACCTGAGCTCAGCTCAGAGGTGGGTTCCAAGAGCTTTGCCTCAGATCTTCTGGAAGGAGCCACACTCCTGCTGTCAGGACCTCAGGGAATGGCCTGAAGTTGTGTCAGGGGAGGTTTAGGTTGGATATCAGGGAAAGGGAAAAGGTTCTTCCCCCAGAGGGTGTCTGGGCACTGAACAGGCTCCCCAGGGCAGTGGTCACAGCACCAGCCTGGCAGAGCTCAGGGAGTGTTTGGACAATGCTCTGGGGCACAGGGTGACTCCTGGGGATGGTGCTGTGCAGGGCCAGGAGCTGGACTGGATCATCCTTGGGGGTCCCTTCCAACTCAGCTTGTTCTGTGATTCTGTGGTCTGCTTGAAAGCTGCTAGGTGGATTTGCCTCCATCAAATATAAACCATGCAGGTAAAACTGTTAGAATTTTCCACTGATGCTACTTTATTTTTACTTTTAAGTTACAAGCAACATATTCTGTAATATGTTTTGATTTTGCCCATATTTTTCAGTTCTCCTTCCATGAGTTCAAACCAAAATTTTTTGACCCAGGGTCTTGCTGACCCACATATTTTACTTTCGTCTTCATCTCCTTGGTCACTGGACATTGAAAAATTGGTTTTTCCTCTACCTTGCAGGTCATTTTTGGTGCAGTGGACACATCTCAGGTGTTCTGGGATCATGTGGCCTTTGTAGACCTGAGCATTGCTGCTCTCCCTGTGAACAGTGGTGATGTCCAGCCAGGCCTCTCCCCCTTAGGAGGAGCCACTCTTACATGGAACTAAATAAAAATATTTTCCTTTTTTTAAAAATAAAAAATATTTTCCTTTTTTTAAAAAAACCCAATTGTTAAATGGAAACATGCTGTAATATTTGCAAATTAATTTCTCATCCTTCCATGGCCAGCTGGAAACATCCAGCTGTGTGTGCTACTCAGCAGGAAAATGATATGCCAGAGAAATATGAAAAATAAGTCGATTTTATTTCTCTATGGGATGGATATCTAGGGAAAATATTCTCATGGGTGATGTTTGATGGCTCCTGGGTGAGTTGCTGATAATGAATGAGTCAATTAATTAAGCAGGTCAGCAGGGCAAACAGTCCCATCAGGAAGCTCCTGCTCTAATCAACACGTGAGGGTCTTCCAGGCTGGGAGCTGCTCCTTCCTCTGCCAGCTGCTCCTGCTTTCCATCACTGCTCACACTGTGAGATTTCACTGGATCCATCCAAGGAATGTGTGTATGAAAGACATAAATAATGACAAAAAGTGAAAACAAGCACTTCAGCATTTTATTTCAATCAAACTGCCTCAAAAGCAGATGCGGGCTGTGATTGATGTGACACCTTTACAATCATTACACTTTCTTCATCTCAGCTGTGACAAAAACTGCCTTGCCTGGAGAGCCAGGTCAGCTGTATTGCACTGCAGGTGACAGAGGAGCTCCCAAAATCCCATTGCACCTCTCACTGTGCTGGTGGTGGGTTCACACACCCTGAAAACTGCATCCCAAGGCTATTGGGTCTCCTGGAAAATTTTCCACTTATTTCAAGAGGCTCAGACTTTGTAAAAAATAAATAAGGAAAAAAGTTAGAAGTAAATTTAATGAAAAGCAGAGAGAGGAGGCTCCTGATGTGACTCTCTGCAGTCCCACAGCTGAAAGTGCTCACTTTCCCCATTGCCTCCCCTGCACTGTTTCTGGCAGTGGTCACAGCTTCCTGCAATAAAATCAATAAACCCAATCTTGCTGCTACAAATACCAGCCTGCAGGTTTGAATTCTGCCTTAGCAAGGTGCTGGGGCTGAGTTAGGCTTGTTCACATGATGCTGCTGCCCAGACTGGTGCTGAGTGCCAGGTGTGGCAGGGCAGAAATATGGCACAAGAACAGAACCCTCAAAAATTGGGGTGCTGGCTCAAAACAGAGCCCAAAACCTCTGCACACCCCACTGAGGCTTTTGGAGAATTATGAATCTTGAGAGGTGGGAAAAATTGCTTCAAGACTAGCAAAGAAATGAAGAAGTGGTGCAAAGCAGAAGGAGAAGAGTTGAGCAGCAGCTGATGTGCTTGGGGAATTAGGTGCCCTCTGAGCCTGTGCCTGTCCACTGCTGCCTTGAAACCCAGCCAGTGCACATGTAAGAGCTGGTAGATACCCAGTGTTGCTTTGTGCCAGTTTCCTGTTTGCCTAATACAAAATAAATGGGCTTTTAAAATTCCAAATGGAGCTGTGCAAGCCAGATGGAGAAATGCCAGCTCTGGTTCTTTGGTTTTTCATACAATTCTTTCTGATCCTAATATTGTGTTTGAGGGGAAAAACATCCAAGCAACATTTCTGCAGTGCTTGGAAGTTCTCTAACTGCAGTCCTCTCTGGAGGTCACCCTGGTGGGACAGGAAGCCCATTGGTGCTGTGGATCTGTAGGATGGAGAGCTTGGAGCTGCCCAGGCAGAAGGGAAGGAGTGCAGGGTGTGGGAACCAGCCCCTTCTGGTTGGGAGTCAGGTGAGTGTGAGATTGGGAAGTTTTGTGGTTTCAGGAGCAAGTTGCTCAAGGTTAAAATAAGTGTGGGAATAGTCTCTGAACTGGAGTCAGGCCTTTTTGTTTCACTGGCACATTTCTAGCTTTTGAAGAAGAAGACTGAAGAACAGGGGAACTGAAGAAAAGACAACACCTGGGCTTTTAGAAAATCATAACCTTCTTTTTCCATTCATTTTTGACCTAATTTGACTGTCCACCTTTTTCAGGGCAGAGTCAGCTGTCCCTTTAATCAACATAATCCTAACCATGCTAGCAGGGGATGTTTGGTGAAACCCACCTGAATTTTCAAACAGTTTTGTGAACAAAACAGTTTTTCATCCTGAATGAAAACTGCATTGAGGGGGATCCTCTCACCCCCCAGAATTTCACCTCTGGGAAGGAAGGGAAAAGTTCCTGAGTGTGAGCCCCAAACTCCCAGGCCTGCAGCTGGTAGGGAAAGATGGATGGATGGATTTGGGATGCTCCTGGGGATGGGGCTTGCAGGACAGGACAGAAATCTGTGAGGCTGGAGGTGAAACTCTCCACTGAGTCACGTCAGCTCTGCAATGCAGGTGCTTTCCTGTCACTCTGTTCCTCACTGTTTTGACCACTCTTCTGGGGATGACCAATGTCTGAGTCACCCCTCATAAAGCTGCTCCTGAATTCACATTTTCCACGGTTACTGCACATCCTGTAATAGATGTTTTCCTATTCAAACAGTGTTTGTTGGGGTGTTTTCTCCTCAGAGGAGGCAGCAACCCACTCCTTCATTTGTTGATCATTCAAAATATGTATAATAAATAGTCTTATCTGGGGGATAGCACTGAAAGCTGTTTTTTGGGGGGTTGTATTGGTTTGTGTTGGTTTTTAAAATTTTTGTTTTGTTTTGTTTGGTTTTTGTTTGTTTCTTTTTATCTTTATTAATTGTATTGTTTCCACATTGAACCAGACTATGGAGAATAGGTTTGAAAGGAATCCTGAAGGCACTTCTACGATGCTAAACCTGAGGGCCAGGGAAGTCAGCTGAAGCACTGGAACAGGGTGGTCCATGTAAGTGGATCTGTGCTTAGCCCATGAATCACCAAGACAAAGCTGCTGTAGAGGATTAGAGATGACTGGTGTGGATGAAAGCCAGATCTGGCTGCCCAGCCTTGTGGCCAGGGTTAGGGTTTGAGCATTTTTTTATTTAGCACTGTGTGGCTGTACCTCTGTGTGTGTACCTGTGTGTCCCAGCCTGATGTCAGGCACAGCTCTGTGCTTGCAGGGAGAGCAGCTCGTGCACCCCACGTGCCAGAAATCCAAGTGCCAGAAATCCAAGTGCCAGCTCCTCCTGACCCATCCCTTGTGCATCATACCCAACCTCCTGCAGCCTGTCACCATCAGCCATCCTTCCATCACAAATCATTCATTAATTCCAGTTTTTTATCTCCTTGCTTAACACCCAAGCAAGCTCCTGGCAGGGCTCTGCTTTGGGAGTTCAAGTTTTAACAGCTGGCACCTTTTGGCTGCACATCTTACTCTGTACAGTACCTCTTACTGTGAGCCAACCTCTGCTCACCTGGTGGCACTCTCCAGACATTTATTCAGAGATTTATTCAATATTGTTTATTATTTAACAACAATGAGCATCCATCTCCTCCCGCCTGCGTCACCACGGAGTTTTTCTGGCAGCAGAGGGCTGAGGAAGGATGATCCCAGTGTGACACAGCAGGGGATTGGGGCATATTGGACTGCTGGATTCCCAGATGGGGAGTGGTGAGATCCATTCATGCCAGAAGCATCCCAGCAGTGCCTGCCTGCCTTTCACCTCCAGCTGTGACAACAGCAGCACTCTTCTGCTGAGGAGAGCCCAGAGGTTTAACCAGCTAAACACAAATCTCCACTGGCAACTTGTGGAGTTTTATTTTTTTTTTTTTT
>VZRH01001687.1:264081-337503 GCA_013397555.1 Urocynchramus pylzowi | reverse complement strand
GTTTTTATTTATGTTATATTTTTATAAACTGTGAGTTTCACACTAACAAACTAAAAATGGAGCTTGATCTCTCTTTCTACAAGGCTTTTTGAGGATAAACTGTCTAATTAAGAAATGACACTTAAATTATTTTTACTTTTGACTCAATAACTAACTACTCATGGCCTGCAATGTGGACTTTTTATTTAATTACACAATATTACTTAACCAACAGCAACTCATGAAATCTGCCTTTTCCCTCCCATTCCATGCCCAGGGATACAGCCCCTGGATGCTGCAGAAGCCTCTTGGGGTCACTGGGCACTCTGCACTCATAAAACACCTCCTTCAATCAGTCCATTTATTGTGCCAAGGGCAAGATGAAGTCTCAGCTTTCCATATTGAGCATAAAATATTAAACTCCACAGGTTTTGGGTTGTTTTGTGAGGCTGCCATATGTCAGTGGTTTCTCCTAATGCTGAGCTGGGAACTTCAGTGCATGACAACTTTATTCTCAGGCTTTTTCTGGCCTTCAGGCCAGTTTTTTACTGCAGAAGCATTTGCTCCCAGGTGTGGAGCACTGCTGGCCACCAACACAGGAGTGTTTCACTGCTGGAAGGGTTTTGCCTTCTGGGATTGTGTTGGACAGAATTTGGCACAGCAGCAGCAGGTCCCAGCTGGAGTCTCAAAGGCCACAGTGTAAGAATGGTCAGGGATTTCAGTGGGGACTTTGGCTCCTGTCAGGAGTTTCAGGAACACCTTCAGGACAGGTGAGAGCAGTGTGGGAAGGTTTAAATGCTTGATCCATCCCTACTCAGACTCAAGGCTTGCTTCCTCTGGGTATTCCCAACGTGTGCTTCAGACATTGCCTCTATGGCTGGGAAAAAAACAACAACAAAAAAAACCCCCCAACCAAACAAAAAACATCAAAACAAACAAACAAAACATATAAGTCTAGATACATATATAAATATAAAATATGTGTATAAAATATATATATTAAATGGGTATATGTATATAAGGATGTGCCAATTACACAGGCAGACCCCAAGTGCCACAGAGGAGCAGGGAGGTCAGAGAGCTGTAGGTCAGTCCTGCTATGCAGTTTCCTGTTGTTTTGATGAACAGCTCTCTGAGTGCCTACAGGAGCCCTGCAGGCTCCAGCAGTTTTCTCTCCTGTGTTTGTTCATCCCTGGCTGACCACTCTTGACAGTCACTGTCAGATGTATCTGCTAAAGGATTCCTGCAGGCAAAAAAAACCTAAACAAGCCAAAAATTTTTATCCTTTTTAAAGTTTAATTTTTTTTTTTAATTTTTTGTATATCATTGAAAATGTGGGTTTTTTTTGAATGTGGGTCTCTTTCCAAAGTGTCCCTGTGACATATAGGCCCCTGGTTATGTCATAAAGGGATTTAAGCACATAAATCAAATTATGGCTTGGAAATCCATGTGTCCCCTGTGCTTTTGGTGGGAAGAGGTTTTAGGGAGCTGATCATCTGACAAAGAAAGAGGATTCTGATTGTTCTTCAGGGGTGACCATAATTCCATCTATGAGTCACATCTGGGACTGAGGACCTTCCAAACAGGACCTGGCCTTGACCAGAGGCTGGGAACCAGGCTTGGATAGGGAATGCTCTCCAAACCCTTCTGCTCCTCCTCACACTGAGTTCCCACCACAGTCTGGGACTGGCAGAAGCTGGAACTGGAAAATTGCTGAGCGTGGCAGCTCTTTGGGAGAGATGGCCAGAAATGCTCAGAGTATCCCTTTTCCAACACCATTTTTGTCTTTTAGGCAATTGTCTGAGTGGGTTTGGGGCCTTCAACCCCAGCACAAGGCAAAGGGAGAACTGGGCATGCTGGAAATGTGATCCAGACACAGTGGGAAGCAGAGATCCAGACACAGAGGAAACAGCTGAACATCTCCACAGATGGGGTGATGCTGAGCTCAGCTCTTCCCTGGGAAATCAGGCAGCTCCCCCATTTTCATGGGGGAAAATGGGATGGGGCACGAGGAAATTCCTTGTTCTGACCATGACCTTTTCCATGTAGCTCAGCCAGGGCTGTCTGGGAGGAAATGACACTTGGATAGTTGTGGAAAAGCATTTGAAAAGTTAACTCTGTCCATTTGTTCACCAAAACCAAGTTTCTAGCTGCTATCAGATAACATAAAAAAAAAAATTAAAACATTTGTTTCTCAATTTAGAAATAAAAATTTCTTTACGTTTTCTATTTCCCAGTGTTCTTGCCAGCTTGAGAAAGGTACCAATGGGCCCCTATTTAAGGGGACAAAGGATGGTGAACAACAGAAAACTAAATATTTGAAACCAAACAGGCTTTTTTTGCCTGACAGAGAGCTGGAAGGATAAATTTAAAACCCAAGCAATGAGTTGAAACAGGCTCTGTTTCGTGTGTCAGGGTGGGAAATGAAAAACATAGATTGCCTCTTGCCACAGTTTTTTTATTCCACATTATCCCTGCCAGGGATGAGGGTGAATCACGGGAGGAGGATGCCACCTCAGCAGGAGGAGCCAAGGGGACACTGTCACTGTGACCTACAAATTATGCATGGGGAATTGCTGCTGGTTTAATCCTAGGCTCAAAGCCTATCAATATATTTTCTGTTTTGATGGAAGGCTCTCCTGGGCCCCCTGGGGTCGTGTTTTGGGTGGGCCTTGGCTCTGCTGCTCATTCCCCACCTCTGAGGGCACACTGGTGCCTCTGCAGTAAGATATTTTCATTATTTTGTGTTACACCATGCGCCAGTGAGGAGGTGCTGCCAGGTGTCTCCATCTGAGGAGTCTAGAAAATGTTCAAATACTGACATTTTTCTCCTTGGAGAAGATATGAGCCCTTTATTTTTGTTCTTATAGTTTTGGCCTTACAGAAGAGCAATTTTACCTGAAGTTCACCTGAGATTAATGTATCTTTATAAAATATTCCCATCCTTACTTTGGAGATGGTTGTTTTTCACTGTACACAATTTGTTTTCCAACTGAACTAAAGGTATTATTGTGTTTTAGTGGCATTTTTCATTTTCTATCAAAATCCTTACACTAAATCAAGTTTATGAAGACTGCAAAGAAGTTTTCCTATCTCTAATAACAAGCATGAAAAACTGGATTTCAGACCCATCCCACTAATGGCAATGTTTTCTGTATCCTGCTGTCCCAGTGGTATGGGATTTTGTGTGTTTTGGGTAAGCACAAAACAATAAGAAAACTGAAGATTCATTTTTTTTTAAAACCAACACCATCGTTCACCTCTTCCAGACACCCCATACCAAGTCCCCTCCCAAGACACTGCACAGAGTCTGTAACAGCTTATTTTATTTTATCTTTCTTTATTGGCTCTCTCCAGGCACTTTTTTTTTTGCCAGGCTCACTGCAGTTTTTAGAGCAGTTTGTTTAAAACACGGATTTATCATTCAAGTGGCAGTGGGTGCTGGCACAGATCAATTACTGCAGCAGCTCCCACATTAACAGAATTGCAGATATTGGCCTTGCAATCCACAGAAGCACGATGCCCACAGATGAAACCTGCTTATTTTTAAAATGACAGCATTTCTGTCACAGGGAGCTGGGGAATATGGTCAATACATAAATCAGCACGCTGGGAAAAGGAAATGGAGCTGCAAGGTTCTGCTCCGTGAGTTTCAATTCTCTGAGTCATGCAATTCACAAGCAAAGGTTAAAAATGTTATTGGGCTTCTACTTGTTGTAATGCAGGGGCTGCCAAACTCTACTGATTGCTGTGTCTCTTAAAAAAAAGAAAATAAAAGGAGAAATTTAATATGCAAGATTCTCCTTCTAATGCATTTTAATTAAAAACTTAATTGGTTTGAGCTAAGTATTTCTGAACTCCGGTAAAGTAAATGAATATTTAAAGCTTCCTTGGGGCCATCATGACAAGCACAAGCCAGAAAAACAGGATTTCCTTTTACCAAAAAATAAAGGCTTTTAACAGAACACCATGAAGCACCAACAGGCAAAAGTCTGAACTGGGCAGTGGTGAGGAATCTGATTTGCATGGGGGTCTTTTCTCTTGCCAGAAACTCTTTTGTTTTCTGTCCCCCAACAACAGTTTTTATATTTTGTTTGGGGTTTTTTGGGGGTAGATAGGGTTCTATGTAATATTTTTTGTTCTATTAAATGGAGTAGGATTTCCCAAGCAGTGACCTCACTGGAAAGTACTAAAATTGCTCTAATTAGAGCAGCCTTTTGGCACACCCTGGGTGTTCATTAAAAAAGGGACAGGACACTGTACTCTTCATCAATGCTCTGTGCAACATGAACTATATATTAAAAAAAAAAAACAACAAAACAAAACACCAGATTATCAGAAAAAAAAAATCTTCATGTGCATCTTAATCTTCTGCAATAATCTACATAAAATCTGATGATCTACTGAGGGACTTGTTGCTAGAATGATGCTTTTTTTTTCGGAATTGTGGCTGCCCCAACCCTGGGAGGGTCCAAGGACAGGTTGGATGGGGCTTGGAGCAACCTGGGATAGTGGAAGGTGTCCCTGCCATCACCCATCACCTTGTCTGCCTCTGCAGACTCACCCCCAAGCTGCAGGAAGGTGTTTATCCCCCCCAGTTAATGGAGCAGAGAATGTGAAATGCTTTAAATTCAGTGCTCAGACCCTCCCTGGGACGTGCCCATCACTGAGAGCATCAGAAGCTGGCAGCACCTGCTTGTGCTGTCTTTGCTGTCTGTGGTGATGGCTTCAGATCAGGTTGTTTTTCCTCATTTTATTCCTGGAATAATGTGGGATTCAGCCTTCAGAGCCAAATGACTCTGCTTCAGCCACAGTTTTAATAGACAAACACTTATTTTTGACTATAAATTTCTGTAAAATGCAGCCACTTCCAGCTCATTGCCCAAAGACTCCTGGAGATTCTCTGCCAGCTGTGATTTCTTCGGGCTGCCTCTCCTGATTTTGGAAGGGTAGAGTTGCACAGCCTGAGTGACCCAGAGCAGAGAGCAAAGCTCTGCTCCAGGTGCTGCTCACAGTCAGAGCCAGACACGACAGTGCCTGCCCCAGGCCAGCCTGAAGGTCACTCTGACCTTCACCTGCTTTTGTGGATGTCCCTCATTTGGGAAATGTCAGCTTTGTGGCTGTGGATGGTGTCAGATCTAAAGGGGATGAGTGGCAACTTCATCACAAAGGACAGAAAAATATAGTTTTGCAAAGAGAAGAAAATGCATGAAAGCAGCTGATGATCTGTTCTTGTTTATTACCTGAAGGTTTTTCTATATTGATTTTTGATTTTACTTCTTTACCTTGACTAAAACTGATTCAGTCAAGCTGCTAACATAAATAGCCTGGATACCAATTCTTTGAATCCAACCTATATTTATCTGGCATAGATCATATTTATCTAGCACAAGTCAATGTCAAATAAACAAACATAGCCTGGCTTGTACAAAGCCAGACATGAAAAACAGAACAACCAAAAATGAGTTTTGGTATTACAGAGTAGGCAGTGGAAAGCAGACATTATTATTGTGAGAGAAAGGTTTTGGTGGTCCTTAGGAATCAGTCTGACACAGCTGTCAACAGAAACACATTTTTGGATTTTGTTCCTAAGCTGTTGGCTAGGGACAGCACCTGGTGAACCACTTTATGTGAATTCCTGGGAAAGAATTTCTGAGTGGGGAGAACAGGGGCAAAGGGGCAAAAAAGCAAATATGAGAAAGCAGTGAGATGATGCAGAGGTCTGTTGGGTGGGCTTGGTTGTCTGGCAGGGCAATGAGCACACACTCTCACTCCCCACCCCAGGTTCTGTTGTCCTCATCAATGATTAGGATTTTCATTCCCTTCCCACTTCCTTTATATCTTTTCCTGGAAAAGATGAGGGTTTGATGAGAAGGATTTTTGTCCTGCCCCTGAAGAGCTGTGTGATCCAGCTCAAACAAATCCATCATCTTTGCAGACAAGATGTATTTTCCTTTATTCAGCCTCTCCTATATCATAACCCACCAGATGAGTTTCCCTCTCTCCTGCTCTTTCTGAGACCCAGCAGATGCAATTGTGGGGTGGCAGAGGGCACAGCTGGGCACAGCTGGGCACCCCCAGCAGAGGTGCCAGCATGAACACGTGCCCATATCTTCTCAGAGGAGAAAAAAAAAACACCTTGGGGGTCCTGCTGCCCCCCAAACCATTTTTTCATCTGCCTTCCCCAGCCTTGCATTCATATTCTATCCCTTCTCTTGCCCTCCAGACTTAATGATCAAATAATATTCACACAGCACGCCAAAAGAAAAATCCTTGGAGAACAACACCTGATTTCCAACACGTGCTTCTTTAATCTCCCTGGGGCTGACTTATCTTGGGAGCAAAGCAGCATTTCCAGAGAGTGATTCCCACCGCAGGGGAGCAGCACGCTCCTCCTCCCGCCGCTTCAAACACATCCCGGTTTCTACAAACTCTTCCACAGGCATTCACATCAGGTGTGTGCTCTCAGCACAACCGCGGGCAATTATCCCACCATTCCCGCTGGAACTGCAAGGCTTTGCCTGCTCTGATCGACTTTCCACCCATGGAGCTGGGAGGTATTTTGCAGCTTTAGTTAAGCTTGAAAAGACAAGCAATGAGATGGTTTTTTACGTGCTAATGCACGTTGTTTAACTTAGTAAAAGTATAACGGCAAGGGATGTTTTGTTATCCAGCTCTAAAGTATTTTGTAACTCTAATTATGATTTTATATGTAAAACTTTTGATAGGTTAAGTAATGGGGGTAGGGGGGAAGGGAAATAATGTTCTTAAAAAAAAAAAAAACCCAAACATCTTCCACTAGACCACGTTGCACAAAGCCCCATCCAACGTGGCCTTGAGTACTGCCAGGGATAGGGCATCCACAATTTGCTGAAAAAAAAAAAAAGTTTATAGCTCAAGCTTTGAGTCTTGTAAATAATTTTTAGATCCTCAAGTGAAAATCCATAGTAAAATGTGAAATATTAACCTTGCCAGACAACATTTCATTCTTCAACTAATGAACCAAATCAGTAAACAAGTCCTCTCCTGGATTCAAGATGAAATGCCTGGGAAAAAGAAAAGATTATTAATTTGCTGTTGCTGTGCTCTTCAGCATAAGGTACTCTACATCGTGTCTGTATTTATGCCACTCCACTTGCTCTGGGTGGGCAGTGATAAGATTTGAAAGAACACCTAATTAAAGCTAAAAATAAACCACAGATATACTTGTCAAATGAAAAAAGCACAACACAGCTTTTTGTAGAGAAGAGCACAATTTCCCAACACAGCACAGGATGGTCTCACATTTAAACAGTCAGAGCATAGCTCTTTTCCTGTCCACACAAGAATTTCCTCCTGATTTGTAATTTTTTACTGTTAAACTTCTCCAAAAATCAGGCATCGCTGCCCTGGTGTCATCCAGCAAGATAAAATCTGTGCTGCAGGCACATGGAAGGAGCTGGGGAATGCACACAGTTAATTTCACACATTTCACACATTTCAAACATTTCAAACATATTTCACAGCTCAGGAGCTGTCCCTGGCCCAGCCACCAGGAAATGCTGTGCATGTGAATGGGGCTGAGTGCAGTGCTTCAGGGATTAAACAGGGGTTTAATCAAGGGATTAAACTTCAAAAATTAAACAGCAAGGGGATGCATTTCCAAACGGGACTGTAAAATTGGAATGAGACTGGCTCTTGCTGGGACAGGTCCTGACATCAATGCCATGGAAGTTGAGGAAGAGCATTTAAGAAACCCTGTATTTCAGAAATTCACGGTCCATCTCTCTGTAAAAGGATGAGTTTCTTCAGAGCTCTCCAGGGTTTTAGAAGTAGCTTTGTTTTTTAAAAAAGTTGTCTACTTATTAAAGCCTATCTCTAGCAGATCCATCATGCCTGATGTTCTGAGACTGAGATCCCAGAACTCCCATGATCTCATCTTCTGCTCAGGCCAAGGCACTCCTCTGTGGCTCTGGTCTGCCCTGACATGGGCAGAATCATACAACCATAAAATGGTTTGGGTTGCCAGGGACCTTAAAGGCCAGCCAGTTTCAACACCCTGCCATGGGCAGGGCCACCTTCCACTAAACCAGGTTGCTCAGAGCATCATCCAACCTGGCCTTGGGTACTTCCAGGGTTGGGACAGGCACAACATCTCCAGTAAACCTGTGCCAGGGCCTCACTGTCCTCTCAGTAAGGAATTTCCTCCTAACATCCAGTCTAACCCTGCCTTCTCTCAGTTTGAAGCCATTTCCCATTGTTCTGTCACTCTGTGTCTTCTCAAAACTCCCTCTCCAGCTCTTTTGTGGCCCTTGAGGCACTGCAAGAGGTTCCAAGGTCTTCCCAGAGCCTTCTCCTCTCCAGGTGAGCACGCCCAGCTCTCCCAGCCTGTCTCCCCAGCAGAGGGGCTCCAGCCCTCTGAGCATCTCCCTGGCCTCCTCTGGACTTGCTCCAGCACCTCCAGGTTCTGCTGGAGGTCCCAGGGCTGGACACAGCACAGCAGCTGAGCTCTCAGGAGCTGGTGTAGCCCCAGGGCAGAGAGGGAGAGGTGCTGTAGAAGGACCCAGAAGGACCCTGGTCTTCCAGGGGGGTTGGTGAGGAAGTGAAATGTATATACTGAGCACCCTGGTGAGGGTGTCCAGGATTCACCTAGTGAAGCAGAAAGCCTCCAACCCTCCTCCCACCACCTGGTGCAGGGCAGGGCTTTCAGGCACCAGCCTTGCTCCAGCACAGGGGGTGCCCATGAAGATTTATTCCCTTTTTTTTCTTTAAAACAGGAGGCCCAAGAGATAAATTGACAAAGGGTTTCACAGCCCTTTATTTGAAATAAAGGCTCTGTTTCTTCATCTCTTCTGGGCTGTACAAATGGTATCAACCTGCAACAGGGATTGCCACTGAAGGCACTGGATTGTCTTTTAGTGGTTTGTCTCCTGTCATGCTTCCTGCACACAATAATCCCAGATGTCCAGTGAAATCTTCCTCCCATCTTCTCCCAATTACTCAGCCTAATCCTTGCCAGCCTGTAATCAAGCCAGGCAGCCTTGTGAGACACTAATGTGTTCTGTGATTGCAGTTTGCTTGCCAGCATTTATGACATTTGCAAAGACAGTGGTGAGTCATGCGAGACAAATGGTTAGTGCTATCTATTTTTTTATGTATGTATACAATTAGATTTTTCATCATGAGAGAAAAGAGCCCCTGTCCAGCTTGTTGGGAGAACAATAAAAAGGAAAAAGAAAATTTTCGTTGGCAACTTATTTCAGCCTGACGAGTGGTTTTGATGATAAGTTCCTCCTTTTTTTTCCTCAGAGTTATACAATAATTTCAGCACTGTTGCTAGAAATACACACCAGAGCCAAGAAACAGGATTGTTGGAAGCAATTAAAATATGGCAGCTATTCAAATAGATTCTGTGACCTGATACAGCATGTAGGATATCCTGAGCTTTTCCCTCCAGTGGTTTTGTCTGTGGGTGTTTAGTGCTTTCCTCTCTCTCAGGACACTGTTTTGTTTATCAATGGTGTCTTTTCTTCCAAGATCAACAAAAGCCATTGCAACTCCCCTTGGTGGTCTCTGCAACAGATCTCTGGTGTCTTCTCAGTGGGATTTCTGACTAGATTTATAATTTTCTCCATCCCTCACATCCGACACGGTCTAATAGACAACACACAGAACCAGAGGTTTTGCCTCAGACCATGAAGTTGAGTCATTGTGCAGCTTTTGGCAGGCAGTGAAGGCTTAAAAAATGTCCACTCATTTCTGATGACTCTGAGCATTTTCATACCTCTTGGGCTAGAATTTTCTGATGGTCTTTGAGAACTCAAAGCACACACCGAGCTCAGTTGCACAGCCCTGCTGCAAGCCCAGCCCAGCCTGGATGCTTAGGAATGGAGGGGCCCATAATTAGAGAGCACTTTGGGGAATGTTACTCACTGGGTTTCAGTTTAAGGATAAAAATACCAGGGTTCCTTCTGGACAAAGGGTTTCTGTTTGCACGACATGGAGATCCTCAGGTGAAAGTGCCGTGGTGTAAACGTGGCAAGGAGCGTGACCACGGTGAAACCCTGACCATCTGATAACTGGGACATGCCCTCTGCAGGGAAAAACATTTTGCTTAGAAGTGCCATCAAATTTCTGGGGATGTCTCCCACACAAATAAAAGTCATCTGCCCAACAGCTACAGGGAGGTAAACAAGCCACTCCAGAGACGTGAGCAAGCAATTCCATGAGAATACACAGCAGATGTGTGCACACTCCAGTGCAAGCTACCCAGAGCTCCCAGAGAGTCTCCTGATGTCTAACAGCTGCAAAAATCATTATTGCTTTCAAGTAAACTCAGGGGCAGCTCCCTGCCAGCCTTGGATAGCTCTGCTTGAATTGCAGGATGTGTCTCTGCTGGGTTATCAGCTGTGTGAGAGGATGGTGATCTGGCAGGATCAGATCTATTATCCCTCTCTGGGATGAAACACCCAAGGTCCCCCCAAGCAGTGGTGAAGGTTCAGCTGGAATTGCTCACTCCTGTGTGGAGTGACACCGGAGTGTGGCTGAAGTGAAGCTGCAAAAAACAACTCAAACAGTCAAGAGCCCTCAGGAGCTGCAGCCATTACAAGTCACGAGGCAGAGCTGGGCCATTTCTTTGTCTGGATGTGCTTTTAGAGCTTATGAGCCTCAAACTCTTCTCTAGCTGAAGGGAATATCCATGACAGAGCAGAATTTGGACACAAAACTTCACCTACTAATTAGGTCAGTACCTACAGCCCTGCAGTTTAGAGGCTGTCAGCAGAGTTCTGGGGACAGGGACCAGAGGTTCCTCTGGCAAACACACATGGCTGCTTTGCACCAATGGGAAACTCATGGGGAGTGACAGAAAAAAGATTTTGGAACTCATTTTCATCATCAAGCAGCTTCAAAGGAGTCACAGGCTGCTCCTCAGCAGTGGCCTGCAGAGCAGCCCCTCTGCACTGCCCTGCTCTGTGCCAGAGGTCACATCCTGAGCACCAGCACAGACTGGGCTGAACCCACACTTGGCTGGGAGGTGCCCACAGCATTTTAGGGTTTGGGTTTCAAAGATTTAAAGTGTGATTGCTCTTCTTCCTCTCCAAGTGGGATTGATTCAATGACCCCAAGTTGCCCTTAAGACCAGAACCATTGAGCATAGCCATACAAAATTCCTGATATGTACAAACACCAGCTCTCATGAGCCAGTTTAAATTTTGAGGATTGTTTTTCTTTTATTTTTTTCTGCAATTCTATAACCTTATATCCTTCTTACTGCCTCGAATTAATGGGTGTGATGATGATAAATGTCTAATAAACAATCTCAGGCTCCAGTAACTCCCATGGATTTCACCAAGTTCCCCTGAAAGTGGGGAGGATCCTGATTTTTCAGCAGTGTGACACAGGCTGCAGTTCAGCTGAGGCATGCCCAGAGACATGGAGGTATTTGCAGGGTTAAAAGTGTATCAGCATAAACTTCGCTGGAAGGTAGTGGGAATACCTGTACTATTTATTTCCAGAATATAAATTGCATAGTGTTGAGACAGAAAAAATTAGGAGTGTATACCCCTTACATATCCATTGGAAAGAAGAGAAACCACTTTTGGGGTCTGAGGGGCAAGTGGAAGCAGCACAGAGCAGCTGAGCCTGCCATAGACAAGAGGAGCAATCATTTTAGGAGTGATCATGCCAAAGTAGAAAGATTACAAATCCCACCTGAAAAAGAAAATATAAATACATGGGGCCTGATGAAGGAAGAGGGAGAGAGAATTTGTCAGGGAATTTATCAAGCCCAAGGAATGCCTCAGACACTGCAGCCCATAAGATACTGACAAAGGCCACCCAGGGAGCACAGCAGGGATCCTGTGTCCCAGGAGCCTCCCTGCCTGGCCGATGACTCAGGCACTTCCACAGGGATGGAGGGAGCATGCCAGAGCAGCTGGCACAGGGCACATCCCACAGGCAGCTGCCTCTGGGCCCTGGGGCTGCCACACAAGTGGTTTGCAGGCACCTCCAGAGGCTTCTGCTCAGAAACCCTGTCAGTCAGCAGCGTTAGGAAAGAGCTGATTAACAGTCCAGACAACTGCTTGTACACCAGTCCAGACAACTGTTTGTACAGTTCCACACCTGGCTAAATCAAGAAAGCAAATGCTCCTTTCTTCCTTCTTCTTCTCATGCTGCTGCCTTAAGATGGGGCTGGAGAAGAGGCAGTGCTGTCAGGACAGGCTCCCCCTCAAGGGGCAAAGGAAAACACCAGAAGTGCCACCCTTATGGGCCTGTTTGCCCAATGCCATGTGGTTTACAGGTCTATTTTATCCATTATTCTCTGTGCATTTTGTAAATCTCTGTGCATGGTGGGGTTATCACCTGCCTTGGCAGCATCTCCACTGCTGAACCCTGAGGTCCAAAACCCACCAAGTTTCCTTGCATCCTTCTACTTGGCAACACAATACCTAGGTCTGAGTTCCTTCCCTCCTTACCAAGGGATTTAACAATGCTGATTTAACTTGGTTCAAGTGGCCACCAAGTGCAAACAAAGCCTCAAAGCATTGCTGAGTGTTCCAGCCCCTGCACCACCTTATTTGCCAGTTTAAGGAGCTGTACCTCAGTGTCTGCATGTCTTGGTTTGAAAAGACAGGTGTCTGCTAAGCAAGGCAGGAGCCTCCCTTNAGCAGTGATCCTGTAGAAGGGTGTAGTCTTCCTCTGAAGATTCAGTGGAAAAGGCAGCTGCTCCTCTGGGAGTCCAGTGGAAAGGCTGTGCTGGAATCCCACAATCTCAGATTGGATCCAGGTAGGAATGCTTGGCTCCTCCCCTGGGCAGAGCCTCTCCCATGGGATGATGGAATTTTATCAGCCCTGCAGGGACACTCACTGGCCATGGACAGCAGAGATCTCCTGGAGGGAGGATTGGTTGTGGGAGAGAGAAAGAAAAAACTGCCCAATGAACAGAAGAGAACTGCCCCACCTCTGACAGATGGCAGTAGGATACATCCCCCATTTCCAAGCTAAGACAATACTGTACAGGCCTTTTATCAAGTCCTAAGAACTCTCTACAAATCTGTTTCTCACACCTCAGTATTCCAACCCCTGCACCACTTATTTGCCAGTTTAAGGAGCTGTACCTTGGTGTCTGCATAAACTGCTCTACTACTTCTCAAATTTTTTAAGATCAAGCTGCTTTTGATATGCAAAAGGATCCAAAATGTACATTTCCTGTTACCCTCCTTGTTGTAAAGGTCAGAAAGCTAAATAAACTCCATTTTCCCTCATTCATCCCTTTCCAGGTAGCATTGAAAATATAATGTAAAACCAGAACCTCAACAACCCATGAAATGACATCCCAGGAATCCCTGCTTGACAATATCCTTGAATTTCCCGTTATTTTTAAATTTTGTCATGTTTTTTTCTGATGGTTTGTGGCATGCTGACAGGTGAATTGATCACAGGTGACATTAATATGAGTGGCTGACACAGCATTTGCAGCACTCTGTCCAGACCACTTCTTCTTGCTGTTTTCTGTCTCCTTTGTCATTTCTTTGGAGATTGGTGCTTTGGAAGAGCTGCAGGCCTTTGCTATTATTCTCTGCTCCATAAAAACTCAATTACTGGAGTCTGACAGCCTGTCTGGAATCCAGGAGAAAGGGCCCAGCCAGAGGAAAGCCAGGACCCAGCTGTGCCACCCTCTGCTACCACAGGAGGGGCACAGGCCCCTCCCAGCCCCCAGCAAGGGGCAATTAGCACTAATTAGGGAAAGAGGCAGCTTCCTTTGGGAGTTTTGGACTAGTTTAATTCAAGGGAAATAGAGGAGAAGGGGGTTTTGGCAAGGCCAGGTGCTGGTGCTGAACTGGGTGAGTGCAACCCCATTATCAATCCAGGCTGGGGATGGACAGACCGAGAGCAGCCCTGACAAAAAGATTTGGGGTCCCTGGCCATGGCAGGGGGGTTGGAACTACATGAACTACCATTCTGGGATTCTATGAGCCTATGAAAAAGTATGTCTTAGGAAGGTTCTGTCAAAAAAACCAAACCAAAACAAAAAAACAACCAAAAAAAAAAAAAAAAAAACAACCCCAAANAAAAAACAAAAAAAAAAAAAAAAAAAAAAACCACCAAAAAAACCCACCATAAACTAGATGTTATTAAAAATCACGAGTTTTTTCTTGTTTCTGCAATTTAATATACTTACTATGCTTTTAAGGTACTAATATGACACAAAATATAATTGATATAAAATGTGTATATAATATATATACTTTAATTCTATTTGTTGATGTTTGTTTGTCAGCAAATGGAGAAAAAAAAGACCTTGGTACAAGTTTTAAGTAAAACTTCTATCCTTTTGCTTATCTTCCCTGCTTATCTTCCCTGGTCAGATGCTCCTGGTTGGTTCAGTGGCATTAATGGAGTGAGGAAAGAGATCAAAAAGTGGCTTCAAGAGCTCAGCCTGCAATGAGGCTGGTGAACCTTTTCTTCAGGTTTGAAAATTGTTCTTTTTGATCAGAAATAAAATATTTTGCTCAAATTTCAAGTTCCATTAAAACTTTAAAAAATTAAATGTAAATTAGAAGACAACTTTAAACACAATAATTTAAAATGTTTACATTGAAGTTGTCAAAGCTGATTTTTTCAGAAACACATGGAAGCTTATTTTGACTAAAGTAATGGAATCAATCTAACTTCACAGAAAACTCTGGTTCACACATTACTTATTTCTCCTGCTTTATAGAAAATATTTCGTTCTTATTACAGGAAAATATGGGGATGAGGGTGTGTTTGGCTGTGACATAATTCTTTTTTTCTTTTTCTTTTTCTTTTTCTTTTTCTTTTTCTTTTTCTTTTTCTTTTTCTTTTTCTTTTTCTTTTTCTTTTTCTTTTTCTTTTTCTTTTCTTCCTGGAGTGTAAAATCCATAATTTAAAGTATTTTAAATTAAAGATTTTATTATGTTCAAAGGGGGATCCACTATTTCTGAAACAATAAATATGACACAAAATGACCCAAACATGCTCTTCCATCACAGTTTGGGTGTTAATGTCAAAGACAAGCCTGAAACCTTGGCCAGGAGAGAGGCCAATTGCCAGCCAGGAGCTGAGCTATTCCAGGGAGAGGACAATAAATCTGAGTTTCTTTACTTTCCACCAACCCTGATCAAGAGTATTTAACAGCTCCAATATTTTAAGCTGAGGAGGTGCATCCCTGGGAAAGATGGCATATCCTGCTTTGTCCCAATAATTTCCACAGAGAGGTTAAGATGGCATCATTGAAAAACCCATTGAAAAAAGGAAATCCATTGAAAAACCCTTTGAAAAAATTCTCCAGTGCCATTTTTGGCAGTGGATGAAGCCAGCATTAAAAACCTTTGCAAGAGTCTTTGGAAAACAAATGGAAAAGGAGACCGACATGCCAAGGGCAGCGATTCAGCGTGAAGAGCTGATGCCCTAGAGCGTGATTTGGGGGTTGTTTTAGGACAGGAGCCATGGCTGAGGGCTACACCTGCCCTGCTTTGGGTGTGACATTCACCCCAGCACTTGAAGAACCCAATTTTTACTGCTGCTCTTGCCGAGCTCCTTTTCTCCCTGCTGAGCTCCCGAGGAGCCCCAGAGGCTCCCTGGGCCCGGGGCCACAGCTGGGAATGGGACCAGTCCTGTCCAGGCCAGGCCAGGCCAGCCAGGCTCTGTTGGCTTTGAGACAAAATCAAAATCTTTTGAGATTTTCTAAGCCTTCTGATGTTTGCATTCTTGTAATGGAGCTTCTCACGCACTTTCATGTAAATAATGATTGTTTGCATTCTTCTCTGTAGGAGGAGAATTTTGATGGACTGTTAGTCTGACCAGTGTGGTTGGAGAGGTGGCAATGCCATCCTCCAATCCACTGCCACTTTTGGAATTCTATAAATGTTGAGGGCTGAAAAATAAAGTGCTCTTTTCCTGTTCCTGTTGGGATGCTGGAACACCCTGTGTGAGTTGTGTTATTCTTGTGACGCAGCTGTCACAAGGCTCCCCCACTAAAGAACCCATGAGAAATGCTACTCACTTTTCATAAATTTAGAAAGGTTAATCAAACCTTATCAAGAATACACCAGAAGAATAAAGAAAATGTTAGTTACAGCGCCAGGAGCAAAGGATTTTCCCCACCATGTGCTCGCCACACAATGGAGGTTTTGCCTTTTAACCATTTAATCCCTCCCAAAATTCTGTCCATCAACCCCTTCTTCCCCGTCCAGTGGTGGAGATCTCTTCCTCAAATCCTGACTGGAGGTCAGATGTCACCATAGTGACAAACCGACCCTCCCAGATGTCCCAGCCCCGGCTGCCTCTTGATAACAACGCGAGGGGGTAAAACAAAACTGCAAATCTATAAAACTTTTCTTAACCTATCTACATGATATTTGCGTGTTAATTGTGAGAGTCAATCATCACATTACTCATCTGTCACAAACCCAGTTCCCAAAATCCAGCACCCACCGTCCCAGCCCTCCCAGACTCGGGGACAAGGCAGAGCGGGGCTGGCCAGGTGACATCTCACCAACCTCGTGCCACAGGTTCCTCTTCCAGCCCGGGATTTTTCGGATTTTTCTGTTTAGTTTATGAACAAAACACCCGGTTTGGCAACAGGGGAGCCAACCCCACGGAACGCCTCTTATTTTTTTGTTGTTGTTTTCATGCATCAGGTCGCCGTGTGCCCGAGAGGAGTGGGAAGGGCTGGTTTGAGAGCAGGGAAGCAGAGAGCAGCGTTTCCACGCTGGGAAGGAAGGAAGGTTTCCCGGCTGGAGCGGGAGGAGCGGGCGCTGCGGGGCGGAGGAGAGACGGGGGCGGCTGCTCCGCCTGCCTCGGTAAGTGCTGCCGGCGGAATCCCCATCCCCATCCTCATCCTCATCCCCATCCCCGGGCAGATCCTGACACCCCTTCCCCGGGCAGGGCTCCCCTCGGGCAGGGCTGCCGCTGCTGCTCCCCGCTCCGGGTGGGACCCCCTCTATTGCAGCACCCCCAGGCACGTCCTGAATCCTCTGCTCAAAGGACACCCCCTTCAAACACGGTCTCCCCCTGGGGAAGGGTTCCCCCTTCTTCTTCCCCACCTCCAGGACAGATCCCCTCCGCGGGCAGGACCCCAGCCCCTCCCCGGGCTGATGCAGATGTGCTCCGCAGCATCCTCGGCGTTTTGCCCTCCCTGGGGCCGGGGGTTGCGCTGCCCTGGGGGTTGGGGTTTTGTCCCCAGAGCTTTGGGGGGTTTGACCCCAGGAAGGGTGGATTTGGCACCCCGGGGTCTGGATTTGCACCCCGGGGGTAGCGTCTCTGTACTTAGGGGTTTGGTGCTTTTGCACCACAGGGTTTGGGGTTTTTTGCACAGCAGTGGTTGGGCTGTTTGCGCCCCAGGGGTTGGGGGTTTTGAACCCCAGGGGTTGGGGGTTGTGCTCCCCAGGGGTTGGGGGTTTTGAACCCCAGGGGTTGGGGGTTTTGAACCCCAGGGGTTGGGGGTTGTGCGCCCCAGGGGTTGGGGGTTTTGAACCCCAGGGGTTGGGGGTTATGCGCCCCAGGGGTTGGGGGTTTTGCTCCCCGGAGGGTGAGGGTTCTGTCTCCCAGGGTTTGGGTTTCGGCACCCCGGCTCAGTCCCTGTGGCCGGTGAGCATCCCAGGGTTTGCAGCGCGGGTTTGACCTCGCCCTGAGTTTTTTTGCTGTGATGTCGCTCCGGTCTCTGCTCTGCCCCGGGGCAGGCAGCGCTGCCAGACCTGCTGTGGCTGTGCAGGAGCGTTCCCGTCTGCCGGGGGGTGATCCCAAACCGCTGTGCCCGCTGTGGATGAGGATTTTGTTCTGCTTCGGGGCAGGAACCATCAGCTCCCCGCAGCCAGGCTGGGAGCATCTCCGAGAGGAGGGATCCGGGTATCCTGAGCTGGGAAAACACGCTCCGGGCTCCGGGACACCGCTGGGCTGCTTCAGCCGTCACTTTGGAAGGTAGGACATTGTGTTTTACTGTGTTCCCAGCTCCGAGAGGCTGTAGGAGCGCAGGTTTGGGGGTGGAAAGAAATCGTGCCCGGAGAGATGCTGTCCTTCCAATGGGAAAGTTGGAGAGAGGGAGGGAGAGAGGGAAGGAAAGTCAGTGCCGAGGCTCACTCGCTGCTTCGAGTGCGCGTTGTACTGGTGGAAGCATCCCCAGGCATTCTCCCTCTCCTTTATCACCACCCACAGCCTTCCACAGTCCAACAAATTGCTCTCCCTGTTCAACACTCACTGAGCTGCTGCAGTTTTCTCACGGGGAGGAGGAGGGAATGGTGTCGGAGGTCCTGGGGCAGGCGCTGCTCCCTGCTGCCGTGTGCTGGTCTGTGCCTGGTTCGGCAGAGCAGCAGAGCCTGGCAGCAAATCATTCCCAGGAATACATTTCCAGTTTTCATCATTCCTCTAAGATTTTAAAGTGCAGTCAGCCTTGAGATTGCAGAGCTTTTTTTTATTTTCCTCTCCCTTGCCATCAGAATATGCCTTTTACCAATGAAATTAACCTTTAGCTCGGGATTTGTCTGCTGAATAAATTAGGTCAAACTTTCTGGATATTAAAGGGGAACAGAAATGGTGAAGTTGCTTTGCTCAGGCAGCCTCAGAGCAGAATCCAACCCATCAGTTTTTTGAAAGGAAGTCAAACTATAATATCCAAAAAAGAACAGTGCAAGCCCTAAGGCATCTGAGATCCCCAGGAAACCTGGGAAGATCCCATATCCTGGTACATTTTTCCCTTTGGTTTGAGAGGGCTCTTACAGGAGCCACTGAATGATTGATGTTGTAGAAAGACTGGGCCATCTCAGCAGTGTAACCACATGGGCTGCTGCAGCTCACAGGAGTATTCAAAAGCTCCAATGTTTTAAGCTGAGGAGGTACATCCCTGGGAAAGATGGCTTTGTCCTGCTTTGTCCCAATATCCTGCTTTGTCCCAATAATTTCCACAGAGAGGTTAAGATGGTATCATCCCCTGCTCCCTGTGTTGACAATTCTCCAGGCAGTTTGAGAGCAGCACCTCTCAGTTAACTTACTTAATTTAGCACACTTTGGATAAAGTGTGCTAAATTTGGATAAAGGTTGGTTTCTCAACCTGAGGCAAAGGATCCAGACATCCACCTTAGGCTGCTTGGCTGTGACAGGGACTGTGGATGAGCTTCCAGGGACTCTGCCTGGGGATTCTTAAAAAGGATCAGGAGCAGCAGGATCCTGTTGTTTGGACCCTGAATTAGAGTTCAAGGTTCAAACCTGAAGTTTCAAGAATCCATCATCCCTAGTTTTTATTGTTGGAGAAATGGATGTCAAATAAAGATAGCCTTATTTCCAGTCCCTCAGCCTTTGTGTTGGTAAAAAGAAAAAAGAAAAAAAAAAAAAAAAAAAGACAAAAGAGTGTTTCTCTGGTGTTTTGTGAGTGTGGGCACATCTGTCTGCTGGTTTTGTGCACTGTCATACTCCTGGATGTATCCTGCATTAAGGAGCCTGCTGTGAGTTTTTCAGACCTTTTAACCCAGGCTGGTGGCTGAGATGGTACTTGAGGAGCTCAAAGAACTAGCAAAGAGGAATTCTAATAACCATGTCCTAATTCTGCTCAAAGTTTGAGAGTGGTGTGTGTTCACAGAGCAGTGTGAGTAATGATCTGCTTTAATTAGATTCGTTCTAACACTGATACAAACTTAATGACTGTGTGGGAACAGTCCTTCTTTGCAGGAAGGTGCGACTTCAAAACCTTCTTGTCTCAGTGTTACATCTAAAAAACCCCAAATCATTAATCCAAAATTCTCATCTATCATTCTCATCTACCCATGAACAAAAATTTGACAGTGATTTTTAAAAACCTGAAGAATGAATGTTTTAAACTTTAAAATTTGACATAGATTTCCCCCAGCTGTGTCCATGTGGATTCCCCAGCAGTGTCACTGTGGATTTTCCACCTGTGTCCACGTAGATTTCCCAGCCCTGTCCCTGTGGATTTCCCACCTGTGTTAATGTGGATTTCCCACCCCTGTCCCTGTGGATTTCCCAGCTGTGTCCCTGTGAATTTCCCACTCATGTCTCTGTGGATTTCCTACCCCTGTCCCTGTGGATTTCCCACCCCTGTCCCTGTGGATTTCCCACTCCTGTCCCTGTGGATTTCCTACCCCTGTCCCTGTGGATTTCCCACTCATGTCTCTGTGGATTTCCCAGCCATGTCCCTGTGAATTTCCCACTCATGTCTCTGTGGATTTCCTACCCCTGTCCCTGTGGATTTCCCAGCAGTGTCCCTGTGGATTTCCCAGCCTGCTGTCCCCGAGCTGTCTGTGTGGAACACACAGGGAGGAGAACAGCCTGAACAATTCCTTCTGCCAGGAAATGTGGCTGCATTGAAACCCAGCTGTTCCACAGGAGCTCATCCAGCCTGATGACATCCTCAGTGGAGCTGTTAGAAAGAATGGCACAGATTATCCTCTTTCCTGGCACTTATGGGAGAGCTGGAAACTGCATTTTTTATTTTATTTTATTTTTATGGGGTGTTACCAGGATGTGGAATGTTGTCCAAGGAACATTTTCATTAGGACTGAGGTACTTAAGACACCCTGCAGACTTTTAGCAGTGCTGGCCCAGGGGGCTGCCTGAGATGATGTCCAAAAAACTTGCTTGTTCTCAGTGCTGGAGGAGCAGGAGAACTTCAGGTCTCAGCCAGTGACTCCCATCTCCAGTGAGGAAGAGCATTCCTTTATTTTTTCTTTTCTAGACAGCTTGAGTCTTCTCTTAATTTTGTTTTCTATTTTTTATTTTTTACTTGAAAGAAAGGAAACCATTAAATCCAACAAATAAACAGAAGTCAGGGGATGGAGATGAGGATTTTGAAGGATGAGTAGGTGCATGAGCACAATTACATATAAAGACAAGGTCACTATTGCTTCCAGAAAATGCAGCCCAGCTTCACAGTTGTATAGGAATGCTTGGAAGAAGTCAGCAGGTGGAAAAGAAACACCAAGCAGTGTAGGCTGCTTGGAATTCTGGAAGGTTTTCAAGATAGTCCTCCATGGTGGGGGCTTTTAAGGAAGTGTAATAGTCCTGAGTTAAGAAGGAAGTTCTCTGTGTGAAAAAAACGTGGGAAATGGATTTGTAGAGATCTACAAATCCATCTCCCACATTAAAATGCTTGTCTGAAAGGTGACATGCAGGAGGGGTGAGTGCATGGTGAGTTACAGAGTGGTCAGGGATGCTCTGTACAGGGATGGGGGTTGGGATATGTGGGGTTCTAGAGATTGTGAATCATGAAGTGGTGATATTTACAGGCAAAAGAAAGTTTAACCAGGGCATGAAGGATAATGTCTGACTTAATGAAGTGAAAAAAAGTTTTTATGAGTCTCACTGAGCATTACAGTGGAAGGAAGAATTCAACTGTGAAGTGATGGGGTTTTGAAAAGATGGAGAGAACCTAATTTCCTAATTTCGTGGTATTTTCCCATCTAAAGCAGTGGGCTCTGAGGTCTTGTTGCTGCCCAGGAACAAGACCTTTGGATGGCCACAGCCCAGTGGAAAGGGCAGCTCAGTGCCACTCAAATCACAAATCATGAGAGGGGTGGTGGTGAAAGGGAAGCAGGACAGGGCAGAGATCATGCCCTTAAGCAAATCCACAGAGCCTTTACCTCTTGGAGGTTGTTTGGAGTTCTGGTCCTTGTCAGAGGCTCAGAGGAGCAGGAGGGATGGGCAGGAACCCTCCACTGCTTCCCTGAGAGGCATGAGCAAGCTGGCAGGTGAGGAGGGAGCTGTGGGCTGTGGCAGGGGTTGAAGAGCCCACCAGTGGCACTGAGGGAGTGGGTGGGTGTTGCCCTGTTCTTTTGAGATTTTCTAAGCCTTCTGATGTTTACATTCTTCAGTAATGGAGTTTCTCACGCACTTTCATGTAAATAATGATTGTTTGCATTCTTCTCTGTAGCAGGAGAATTTTGATGGACTGTTAGTTTGACCAGTGTGGTTGGAGAGGTGGCAATGTCATCCTCCAATCCACTGTCACTTTTGGAATTCTATAAATGTTGAGGTCTGAAAAATAAAGTGCTCTTTTCCTGTTCCTGTTGGGATGCTGGAACACCCTGTGTGAGTTGTGTTATTTTGTGTCACGACGGTGACAGATGGGGATGGGCTGTGTGTGTGTGTCTCTTCCCAGGCACTGGATGGAGCTGGCAGGTGGCAGGCTCAGAGCAAGCACAGAGAGGTGTTTCTTTGCAGGGTGCATAGCTGAGACATGGAAGATGTTGTTATAGGAGGTGATGGATGCTAAAAGTTTGCTGGGCCAGAGGGGAAGCAGGACAATTCCATGATTCAGAAATCATTGAAACCATCTTAAGAGGTAATTCTGGATCATAGGCTGCAGGAAGGACAAAGAGACAATGGGAATATTTTGCTGCCTTCTTCTTACACCCCTCCTAAGATAAAGTTTGGCCCCTGTGAGATGAGGCAAGTTGGGCTACAGGGATGTTATCCATGCCCACCCTCACACTGCACTCAGTAGGATGCCCTGGAGATGTGGGATTGACCTGAGGGTGCTGTGGAAGCAGATCCTGGTCACAGGAGAAGTGATGTATTTAAAAATAACAATTTTTCATCAGGAAATATTTCTAAAATGCTCTTTTTCCCACAAGTTTTGTCTTTGTGTTCCCTCAGCTACAGCAGTGAGCTTTGAACTGCTGGAGTTTTTGCAGGGCATCATTCCCACCTTCCCACCTACCTGTGACACCACTTTGTAAAGTCTGGGAACTGAGCTGTGGACACAGGCATGTGGATTTCCTCAACAGAAAAATCCCCAATTAAGGATTTTGGAGCATCACCTCCCATCTGGGCACAGAGGGAACATGAGTCTGGGGTCAGGGCTGCACCTGGGACACCTCAATGTGATGATCCTCCAGCCCAAAGAATTCTGTGAGTCCATGATTCTGCTCCTGTGGAGCTGCTGGCAGCCCTGCTTGGCCATTCAGACTGGAGGATGGAGCTGCCCACTGTGGTAGTCAAAACCCCCTAAACTTCAGAGTCTGAAAAAGCACCAGGACAACCCAGGGTGTAGCACAGACTGAACAGTGGGGCTGTGGCAGCAGCCAGCCTGGGCAAGCAGCCCCAGCTGGTCTGGGGGTGGCAAAGATGATAATGAGAATATAGAACCACAGAATGGTTTAGGCTGGAAAGACCTTAAAGATCATCTAGTTCCAGCCCCCACATTATGTGGACTTGGCATGCTGTTCAGTGGGATTTAGCCCAGCTGCTTTAATTTCTGATTTCTGTTGTTTTCTTTTCCTCTCTCTGCTCTCAGTACGTTTCTATTTTTTTTTTTTCTGGTCTTATGCTTCATCTGATGATGCATTTTCATTCACAGGAGGGCTTTTAATTGCTGTGAAGGACTTCAGTCAATGCTTCACATTTATCCTCACCCTCAGGATTTCAGACACTTCTAATGGGCTGCTAACCCAGGACACAGGCACAGCAGGGTGTGTGGATTTTTCCTGGAGCAAATGAAGAGTAAATATTATTTCCATCCTCCCTTTCACACACCTACAAATCATCATTGAAGTAATTCTGGTTCTCCCCTTCTGTCTCGTTCAGATTTTAACCGTGGGACGATGCTGATGGACAGGAATGAATCCTGGCTCTCTAATTTCTCCTCTGCTGCCTCCTCCTTTGCCAGGGGAGGGGTTGGGCTCCAGGAGGTGCTCGTTGGGCTTGTCCTCACCCTCATTGACGTGGTCACACTGCTGGGAAACACCGTGGTGTTCCTGTGCCCCGTGGTGGAGAAGAGGCTGCGCACGGTCACCTACATGTTCATCATGTCCCTGGCCATGGCAGACTTCCTCGTGGCCTGCCTGGTGATGCCCTTCAGGTGAGGATGTCTGTGGGGTGGGAGCAGAGGAGGACAAATGTCCTTTCTCCCTGCTCTTGGAGCAGGGCTGGGCTCTCCAAAGGGGTTAACCATGGGTTGGTGGCTGTATGTGCCTCCCTGTCTCTGCTCTGTGTTATGGATCCCCTTATCATGCATGGAGACACAATTCCCAAGGGTCTTTTTCCTGCTGGCCACACAGGGACCCTGGCTGCTGATCTGAACTTGATTTCCAGCTTTGTATGTGGAGCTCCAGTCGCTGAGCCCCCTCTTCCAGGACTAGCCCTGCATATGGAATGTGAGGAATTTATTCAGTATAAGCAGAGTGATTTAGGCTTCCCCTACATTTCATGGAGGAAGAGGCTCTTGAGAGGGCAGGTGTCCCTGCATGAGCTTTATATTTATGGGAGCTTCACTACTTGGCTAAAACAGTGAAACAAAAGCAGAAAGCAGCTGGCTTGTGATCCTGGCTGTCTTGTCCTGCAGAGCAGCCATAGGTTTGTGTATATCAGGGAGCTGCACCCTGTTTTGAGTTCATGGGGCAACATGAGGAAGCTGAATTCTTTTCATGTTCTATGCTTCAGTTCTCATGGGGCTGCCTATTCCTTTGAATTTGGCTCTGAAAAGTATTGTCTCAACAAGCAATTACAAACCGAGTTAAAAGTTCATGGTATCAGGTAAAAAAAATGCAGTTAATGATGTTCTTTTATAAAATATTACTGCTAACTTAAATTCTATGCTCAATGAATTTAAAGTTCAGGTTCTGAAATCATAGAACCATAGTGTGGTTTGGGTTGGCAGGGACCTTCAGGGGTTATCTAACCCACCCCCTGCACTGAGCAGGGACATGGGCAACTGGACCAGGTTGTTCAGGGCTCCATCCAGCCTGGCTTTGAACACTTCCAGGGATGGAGCAGCCACAGCACATCTGGGCATCCTCACTGTAAGAAATTTCTTTCTCCTCTCTATTTTGAATCTACTTTTAGTGATGTTTTACTTAAGCAACAAAAATGACAAAGGGGAGCAAAGATCAGAGCACGGTTGGTGCTTTGTGCCCCTCCTGAATGTGCTGGTGCTGCCTGGTGGGGAGACCTGCCAGCTCCTGGTGGGCCACGTGCTGAGGAATGGCCCCTGCTGGCTCCATCAGCCTTGTCCAGCCCTGCCAGCACAGTGGCTGCTGTTTCACACTTTCCCACTGTTTTGGCTTCACATCTACGTTGCTCTTTTGGATTTCAGTTTGCTCCTCAGTTGGCAGGTTATTACGTGCCAAAGGGAAGGAGAAGAAATTATCTTAGGAGGCAGTTTGGCTCAGGAAAATGTGGCAGAAGGGAAAAAACAAATTTGTCCTTAGTGTTTTAAGACATTTCATAAGAGTAAGACTTTTGTTTTGTTCCTGGTTTGACTGGTTTGCAGGAGTGGTTCAGCTGAGCTTAGCTTGTTGTGTGAGTACTCCAGCCAGTCTGTCATTTCCAGGCTGAATATTTCCAGCTATTCTTTTCCTCTGCAAGCAAAAGGGCAAGGCAGGGGTGACTTCATTGTGTGGGGGTTTTTTGGCTTTTACTACTCCTTCTTATCCAGCAGCATTTCCAAGCTGCAGACATTTTACCTCAGAGAGGGGGGGTCAGGTATCCATTGCCCCATTCTGTGAGAACATCTGCAGGTCAGGTGCATCCCACCAGATGTGTGCAGGTGAGAACTGGGCACTGCTCACCTGGGATCTGTGTGCAAGGGCGTCCCCACAGCAGCACATCTCCTTCTGGGAGGCCAGGGCACACTGCAGGCTCTGCAGCATCTCTGGGGATAAGGGGGGCCAAACAGCACCCAAGTGCAGTGCTGAACCCGTGCTCCAGTTCCAATGCCTCATTTCCCCTCTGTAAAAGAGCCATGAAACCTTTCCTTGTGTGTGCTGTGGGCTCCTGCATGCTGCCCATGGTGGAGGGACAGCCTCTGCTGTAGTTTCCTTGGATTTTTGCATGGAATCCCAGGTAACAAAGAGCTGCTGAGGGCTGGGACCCTTCAGCAGCACTGCCCCCACCTACAGCAGTTGCTGTGCTCTGGAAGAGCCTTCACAAACCGATTTAGTGAACTGGTGCTGATGAGATGTAGGTCAGGCATTGTTTTCTGACATCAGGTTGAATCTTTCCCCCGTGCTGGACACCTGAGCACTGCAGCTCAGCACCCTGAGCTCACTGCATTTTACCAGCAAGCTGGGAAGTTACAGGATAATTAAAGCTTTGCAGGACTAGGGAGTTACTCATCAAGTTCACTCACAATGGTGATTTCAGCAGCACCTTGGGAGTTGCAGAAAGCTGGAGAAAGAAAAAGAGAAGCAAATGGCATCTCACTGAATGCTATAGAAACATGCATCAGCCTTCCTACAGCTGCCATATGTTCCTCCCTTCACTGCTCACTTCCAACAGGCCCCTCTCGACTTTGTTAGAAATATTTTTGGTACTGTGTCTATTTTTGCTGGTGTATTTACCTTGTTGAGGCATTCATGAGCCACATAATGTACAAGCTGCATGGGCTTCCTCCTAGGATGTTGTTGTTTTGTATTTTTTTTAACCAAGAGTGGAAATCCTTTCTGGTTTTGAAGCATTTGATTGGATGTGAAGTGAGTTTCTTGGAGATGTTCCATGCTCCAGGAATTGGGGAGAAATCATAAAAGACTGTGATTTAAGACATTTCATAAGACTGTGTCAGGCACTGGGAAAAGGCTGTGATAAACAAAGCTGTGCAGATGTAAATTTGGGGAGCTCTGTGGGGCAAAGCACCTCTCTCAAGGCACTTAGGCTGCAAGAAGCACAGGTTTGCTCTTGTTCAGTCACGCTCTAGCTGTGGGGTGCTCCTTTTTTGGGTTGTGCTTGGAGGATGAATCCCTGCTGTCTGAGCTGCATGCCCATCTTTAGTAGCTGTGTGATAAAATACAGAATTACCTCAGTCACAAAGAAACAGTCACAGAATGGTTTGGGTTGGAAGGAACCTTAAAGATCCTCTTGTTCCAGCCCTGGGCAGGAGCACCTCTCACTGGACCAGGTTGCTCACCCAGCCTGGCCTCACACACCTGCAGGGACTGCACAAAGAGCCCCTCCAGCTCTGATTTCCACCTGCTTTCTCTCCCAGCATCATTTACGAGGTGACAGGGATGTGGCTCTTTGGGAAGCTGTTCTGCAAAGTCTGGATCTCCTTCGATGTCATGTTCTGCACCGCATCCATTGTCACGCTGTGCTTCATCAGCCTGGACAGGTACTGCTCCGTGGTCACCCCCTACCACTACTCCAGAAGGATGTCCCGGGGCAGGTGAGTGCAGCTGCTCCTCCTTTGGGTCCCTCCAGGTTGTCACTTGGCCATGGCCTACAAAGATCTGAGGCTGAATGAGCTCAGGTCATTCAGGTGCTGCCCAGAAGCAGAGTGCTGTGGAGAAAGGAACTTTTCACCATTTAAAACTGCAGAAAATGCTTAAGGTGGTGCAGCTGAGGGGTAGATGGTGTTCCTGGGAGAATATTTTTTGAGCTAAGGAAGGGTTGCAAAATGGGGTAGAAACCAGTGATATGGGCTGAGTTGGACCTACAGGTTTTAACCTGTGCAGTCATTCTGTGCAGTCATTTCACAGAATCACAGAATGGCTTGGGTTGGAAGGGACCTTAAAGACGACCTTGTTCCATCCCCCTGCTGTGGGCAGGGACACCTTTCACTAGACCAGGTTGCTCAAGCCTTGGCCTTAAACATTTTCAGGGATGGGGAAGGACTTTGAAGAACTTCTAAGGACTAGGTGAAAGGAGACCCAGAAGGATGCATGTAGCAGTAGTCTTCCCTCCTAAACTCACCATCTTCTCTGAAGTAATCAGGAAAAACAAGGAGAGTTTCTGAGCTCCCATGAGGGTTTCACATGAAAGGCTGAAATGAGGACTGCAGGGTGAGGAAAGTCATCTGAGGGTGGCAGAGAGGACACTGCAGCAGTGGAGTGCTTTACAGGGTGGGTTCAGGCTCTTCTAGGCATGTTTTTCCCACTGTCACTCTTGCTGTGTGTGATTTGTGGATCACAGGCAAAGAGAGGAGGGGGCTCTGTGGCCCCCCTCCCCTGCAGATTCTGCCATCTGGTGTCCATCAGCTCCATCCTCATCAGGCCCCAGAGGGTGAGATAATGGCCAGATACTGAAGCTGAAAGCAAAAATATCTACATGCTGTTGTTTCAAATACTAACAAACACCTTCTGTAAAACCTCTCCTCATCTTTTCTCAGCCAGCTCTGAGCACCCCTTGAGCTGACCCCAATTCTGTCGACTACAGACCAACTACCCAATTGTTAGAGATACGCAAGTCTGGACTTGTAGTCCAGCTTTTCCCCTTCTCCAGGCCCTGCTGGACTGCTCAGCAGCGATATCCCACTCAGGTTACCATGGGGATTGAATCGTACTGGATGTTCTCAACCCAAAATTGCTCAGACCCTCCCTCCCCTCCGCATCTCTTTCCTTTTGCAGATGCATCGTGATGACCTGCACGGTCTGGGTATATTCCTCCCTCATTTCCTTCCTCCCCGTCATGCAAGGCTGGAATGAGATCCCCGGGGTGGACTTTGACGCGGGCAGAGAGTGCATCTTTGTCACCAACTGGGTTTTTGCCATCGTGGCTTCCGCCCTGGCCTTCTTCCTTCCCTTCACGGTCATGTGCAGCATGTACTTCTTCATCTACCGAGCCTCCCGCCTCAAGGCCACCCGCATCATGTCCCAGACGCTGGAGATCCACTACCACCCCAAGAGCAAGCGGCAGAACCACCTGCAGCTGGAGAACAAGGCCACGAGGACCATCAGCATCATCATCTCCGTGTTCGTGCTGTGCTGGCTGCCCTACTTCGTGCTGAACGTCTGGCTGGCGGCCAGAGGCGCCGACTCCACCAGCAGCGTGCTGCTCGGCACCTTCAAGATCATCACCTGGCTGGGCTACTGCAACTCCACCATCAACCCCCTGCTCTACGCCTTCCTCAACAGGGATTTCCAGCACGCCCTCAAGAAGCTGCTCCTGTGCAGGCGCAGGTCTCAGGTGGACGTTGGGGAAGACATGGTTTCCATAGCCACCTTTTCCAAGACCGCTCCAGACCTGGAATACAGCGTGACGGCGCCCAACGGTGCCCCGAAGGGCAAGCCCAAGTCATAGGGATTCAGGAGGAGTCGCTGGAGGTGGTGATACAGAAAGTGCTGGAGCACATCCCAGTGGAAAAACAAAGGGTAGGAAAATGGGGGAAGGAGGGGCTGGAATATTACAGCTGGAGACAATACAACGAAGATGCATTTCTTCACCTTCCACAGTTTCCACAATGAGGAACGAATATTTTAGGGGCAATTTGTTATATATTAATGGAACTAATTAATTCCTGGATAATTATTTTTCTAATGAGCATTTTCTAAGACAAATTCAACCTTCAAGTTGGGTAAAAAACACCCAACCAGTATGGTATAACGTGACTTTACATTTGTGGACATCCTGGTGATCTGTGTCAGCTGGGACAGTGTTTCTTATCAAGCCACTGTAGCTTCTCATCTCCAAGTTTCATTACAGATTTGACCAGTTTTAATAACTCCATGTGTGCCAGTCCATTGTATGGGAATTAGAGGAGGGATGTGCTCAGTTCCTGAAGAAGTACCACTCTGCAGCCTGGGCTGTTGCTTAGGGTTCAGCTCACTGGCTTGTGCAACACCTGGATATTCAGAACTTTCCGTGGCCTTCTGTGAATTATCTGTGGGTTTCCTTGTTAATTCTGGAAGGGGACATGCCCTGTGGCAGACCCCAGGAGATGACAAAGACTTGCTGTAACAGCAGAAGCACTGCAGTTTCAAAGCTACAGGTGGCTGACACCATCTGAAGATGGGATGTGAACAGGAATTATTACTCATGTGTACACTGTGATATCTATCACAGAGACATAAAAAACCAATGATAAATGGAAATGATTATTTTTACTACTCCCAAGTGCTTGTCTGGATTTCCAACAGCACTGGCTCCCTGCAGGAAAGCCACAAGTGCCTCACTGAAGGGTTACTCTGAAAAGGTAGCAGGGAACTGTCCTCAGAGGTAGCAAAATGCAGTAGGACCTGCCTGGAGCAGCTGAGCTACTGAAGAAGCCAGCACAAGGGTCAGGAGTTCTGCCTCAAGAGCCTGGTAGAAAAAACAGCCCTGACCTGGGGTTCAACAGTGGTTCTCCTGTGAAATGACTCCCCATGGAGAGGGTGAGGTGCTCCAGACCCTGTGACTCCAGCAACAGCATGGAAGTGGTAACTAACTCCACCTTATTCTGGGGGAAGCATCCCGTGGGCACAAAGGTGGACAGAGCAGAAATCCTGCTGCTGCCACCCAGGTCATTTTGATGAAACAGGACAAGGAATGGGGTTTCATTCCCAAGAGCTATGGGGGAGGAAATGATCTGAGGGATGGGCAACATCCTGTGAAAGAATGGGACAGGACCTTGCACAGCACAGCAGAACCCCAAGCCAAAGCCCCTTTTGCAGGGCTGTGAGCTCACAGCTATCCCAGTTTGGGTGTTCTTCCACAAAACAGCTGGCAGGAAAGTACACATCGTTCACAGGAACACCTCTCAGATTAGAGAAGAGCCTTTCTCTGTCAAACCCTGGAGCAATAAGGGACAAAGACAGGGACAACACACTCCAGTGCTTAGAGAAGCAAAGACTGACCAGGCAGTTCAGAGCTGAGGATGGCCAGATGCTTTTGTGGCTGGGCAGGGAGCCCGCAGGGGAGGACTTGTCCATGCCTTTGAGGGCAAATGTAACATCCCAGAATATGCAGACACACCTGGTGTGAACACATATGCCAGTTCTTGATATGCTGCAAGGCCCTTGGAATAGGCAGTTACCCACATCCAGATACAGCAAGTTAAAAATACCTTAATCCTCATTTCCTATGCTCCACCTGTAATCACTGAGCTGGCAGGGAAGGCGAGGAGGCTCCACATGTGGCCATTTCACTGTGCAGCTGCAGCTGATGCAAACAGGGACATCCAAGGGAAGAGGACACACTTAACCCTCCCACTTTAACCTAGCTAAACACAAATTCTGTTCCTGATCAGATACTCACTGCAGCATTCTGGTTTCACCTGGACAAGCCAGTATGTAGGAGAGTTATCCAAGAGGACATGGAAGACAATCATTGTAATCTACTTCTGCCTTATCATAAAGCTGCAGGGTATCAGCTGCTTTAATTGCTGGTCACAGTGTCACACCACAGTACAGTAATCCCCAGAAGGATTTGAGTCCAGTATCTCTTTAGGAAACTGATCTCAGAGACTTTAACAAATTTAAGTCTGTAAAACAGAAAAATACAATTGTACAAGAACAGCTCTAACAGCGTAAGAATTATCCCTTCTCCCCTCTCTGGTGAGCCATTGCCTCCATAATCCACCCAGTTTAGAGCCCAATTCCCTTCTTTCTCCAGATCCTGTCCCACTTCCAAGCAGCACATTCGGTTTTGCGTCAGCACACACGCTGTGGCCAGTGTGAGACAGGGAAGCAAAGAAGTTTCAGGGATGCAGAGCTCATCCTGTTCCCACTGCACAGGGCTGCCATCTGCAGCACACACGGATGCAGGCTTCCAACAGAAGCAACTACTATTTTGTCTTATAAATAAAAAAAGTTTATTAAATCATTTAGACTTGAAAGAAGTCACAATAATCAATGCACTCAACAATTACAGCAAGTGCATCCTGTACACCACCAACCCAAATGGATTGATTCTGTATTTTATAAATAAAAATTAACATATTTACAGTGAGAAATAAAAGCATGGCATTAGGCAGTTAAATTAGCAGATTACACAAATGCCTACCAGTTGATTTTCTTTAAAAAGTACAAATCTACAAGATTACATATGACATGTATGACTTCATTAGGTTTAAATTTTCAGAATCACAACATTTTTGTACATAATTTTGACTATGGCTCTTCCAACCACTGCCTATAAAACCCCCCCATTTAATGGCAAAAAGCTCCTTTTCCTTCTCTACAGCTTCATCCGTGTAAGATGCATTCCCTAAGATCTACTGTAGTGCAGAAGTATGAAATGATTTCCTCTAATGACAGACTATGGACAGTGACAGTATGTACAACTGTGGTACTTTTTTGCTTTAAAAATAGTGCAGATTCCCAGTTTACCCACCAGGGACAAAAATGGAGTCAAAGTTAATTTCAAAATCATCTTCATTTCACCAAAGAGCAAGTGACCCGGATAGACACTCACTAGGCTTAGAGACTGTAATTTGCTCTATAAAAATACAGTATTTTAATTCTATTTACATGTTACAGATCTCTCACTCACCCAGCAAGCTGACATTTACAAGCTTCAAAAAAACCCAAGAAAACCCCCAAAAAAGGATAATGGAGCACAATATTGGCAAGCACAGCAGCTGGATCCGTCCGCCTAGGAGAGCAAAGGTAGGGAAAACGGAATGTGAAAGGTTTGGTTGCTGGGCTTGGGTGGCTGTGAAAGTAAACGAAAATCTGTCCAACATGTTCTTACACATTAAACATGGCAAAAAAAGGCTGAAGTAAACTATTCCCAAGATAAACATTCTGCATCATAGGATCCTTCTGCTGAACAATCCCTGTGAAACCTGCCGAGTGGAAGAAGTGATCCTGAGGATAGTTATTTGCTTGGTTGTCTGGAATGTTTGTTTCCTGATAGGCTCATTGTCCGTGACCTCTGCCTGAGCACGGGTTTGGGGGGGAGCTCCAAGTCCTCAAAGACAGGATTTTCTATGATTGCTGCAGCCTCTGGTCGTTCAGTGGGACTTGGAGAGAGCATGTCCTTCACCATGGTGTACTGGAAGAAAACATGACACATATTACATGAACCAATCCATGAACTCTTCCTCATTTCATGTCTGGTGTCAGCTCTGGCTGTGTGAACTAATGGAAAATATCCCCAGCTGCTTTCTGAGTTATTTGGATGTTAGTGCTTTGGCTCAGTTGTTAGATGTGCACTAAATATTTTAAAAGGTGTCACTGTGCATCTCTTAAAGTGTCTTTACTGTCACTGGACTCAAGGCTTAATGGAGTTATAAAAAACTTCACATTATTTGCAATCAAAATTAAATATATGATACATAATTTATATGTAATTTTTAGATTCATGTTTAAGCCATCACATATTTAGACACACTGAATTTTTCTCGTGGCAAATTAGAATTTTTCCTTTAAATATACAAGTAGTTTGAATATTTGTTTCAAATTTAATCAAAATTAGTGTCCTGCTCCAGCTGAGCACAGCACAGCCCCTTCTCCCAGGCAGCTTTCAGCTGTAAAGCAGGAAAGGCTGGTCTCATTTGGCCACTGGTCTGAAGCCACCCTGAACACCTGAAAGAACCTCAGCTTTTTACTGGGGAGGTTTTGCACGTCACCTTCTCTGTACAGACCACAACAACTTTACAGACACATCACTTTACAGACCTGACTAATGAGAACACAGCACAATTTGCTCATGTGCTTTCCCTCTTGGGAGGTCCAGTTCTGGAGGGGATCCCATACAGCCATGGTGCTACCTAGAGCCTCTCCTTTACCTGTCAGAAGCTTTGCACTTTCTCTTTGGGAATATGATTTGTTGCAGGAAATCATGACAGGACGTATATGAAATGAATGACTGTAGGTGACAAAGGGAAGCCAGGTAAAAATGTACTCCTGGAGGAAAACTGTGACAGAAGTGACATCGTGCCCATTATTGCAATGTTATAGCTTTGAAATGTAGAGAAGTACTGGGATGGAGAAATGCATCTTAATAACATGATAGCTAGCTGGTTTCTCCATTTTTACCTGCAAAGCAATTGGAAAGCAAAGAAAAAAACCTACAATTATTAATGAAAAGGCTATAATTAATAGCATCAGCTGTACCTACCTCTTGTGCATATTTCTGAGTGAACAATGGTGGAAACTTCAAATTTCGAACATCACTTAAGGTCTGCAAAAATATGAAGAATGGCATGTAACTTTTCCAAAATACCCTTCTTTAGTAATATTACCCTATCCTTCTAAAATATGCAAATTATGCAAAAAAATCAGCCTGCTGGAAAGAAAACCCTTTGTTTTAAAGTGTTGCTTTAGTGGTTAAAAATCACAACCTAGTTGATTAGGTGAGTTGCTGCTCCCCTTGGTATTGAGCCTGAAATGGGAAGAGTTGTGCTACAAGAATTGTGATCTCTGCAGTTTTAAATCAGTCAGATACATCACCTTGTACTTTCTCACTTTTTTGTTCTCACTGAACAAAATCAACAAATCTGTGCACCACCCATAACTCCCAAGAGGGCCTACACCAGTATTAAGACACACAAAATGATTGTCTCTGCATTACCAATGCGAGCACCAGTTTTTGTTTAACATTTAAGGAGGAACGAGAAGATTTATCAGCAGTTTGGAAAGCAGTTGTGTTGGGTATTTCTGTGCTTCTTTCTTACAAAGGCCACTGGCTCCATCTAGTGACACTGTTTTTCCCACGTTCAGCCAGAAGCACAGTATTTAGCACTTCAATTTCTTTGGAAGGATCTCCTTTTACAAAAGTTTGAGCACAAAATACAAGAGTTCTGAAGTTAAATCAAAATTAATTTCGCTATTACTGCATTGGAAGTATAAGGTGACCAGTTAATAGTGATGGGCAACAGCCAAACTCCTGTTCAAGAGAACTGAGTTTGATGACATTAAAATGCTTCAGAAAACTTTTCTCTTTTTCTGTCAGTTCAGTCTGCATGTAGTGATCTGTTTTCCAGCATGTCATTTGGAAATAAATTGCACTGCTACTGACTAACTGCTCACAGCTTGAGACAGAGGCAGCTCTCACGCTCCACCTCTGGGGATTTTTCCAGCCAGTTGTCACAAATTCCTAGAATTTGCTGGGTTACTTGGTCAGGCAGAGCATGTTTTGCTTCAGCAAGCAGTGCTAATGCTTGGCTGGTGCCAATGAAAACCTCAGTGTAACAACTCAGAAATAACAACTGAAGTAGCCAAACTCCAGAACCTGGCAATGAAAGGGAAGGGGGGTTTCTTTTTAGTAAAAAGAGTGAAATGACAGTGAAAATCCTTGAAAGTCAGGGCACTCTTTTAACACTCTCTTCAAGGAAAAAATTCAAATTAGATGGAATTTAGGCTTCATTCTGATTACTTGCTCTGCTTCTCTTCTTAGGAGAGAAACTGGAAGGGCAAAGCCTGTAATCACTGCTGCAAGAGATCTGAGAATCCAGGATGGCTCTTTCCCATGTATTTTGTTTCAGTAAAACTGATTTAGAGAAATTGAAACTGATTTCAGTGCCAGAGGTTCAAATTAAACACCAATTCCTCCTCTAGACTATACTTTTTGTGCCATTAAAAGCCAGAGCATCTTAATCAAGAGAATGCAACAGATGAAGCACTTGGTCAGACTGCTGTTCAAGTTGTTTTGTACCTCTCTGCTAAACCCACTCCATCTTCACCTGAGAATATACTCCCTCCAAGAACATTCAAATGATAAACAGAAGTTTTAATGACTTTTTCTTTCCTGCACAGGTCACTGGTTGTGACAGATGAGAGACCTTTCTGGCTGTAGCCCCTATTCTCCTGAGCAAGATGGATCTCACACTTTAACAGCAAGCAAGAGCTGTAATGCACCATCAAACATCCCAAATTCACATCTGATGCATGTGAATGACATCAGTTATGGGAAGATTGTGCTTGAAGCTGAGTGAGACTCACAGCTAAGACTCACTACAGAGAAAGGAACAGTCATTTTTCACCAAGTGCTCTGGATGAAAAAGCACTGCAGATGCAAATGAAGGAAGAAATAATCAAAATGCACAGCATGGTTCTAATTCTTGAATGAAAATCAAGCTGGCAGGCTTAAAGTCACAAGCTATATTTATTGCTTGAGCTCTTGGATATTGTAGTTCAATAGTTTCTCTTACTTGGCTTGACAACAGAAGAGCTTTGTAAAGAAATTAAAGCCTCATTTCAACCACACATTAGGAAGACTGAAGTTTATTTTCAGTGATTCAGGGGGTCTGTACAAGGCTGATAAAGAAGCTGTGCCCCTAGCTGCAAGGCTTTTTTTCCAAAGAAAACAGGACAGGAACCTCTTGCCAGTGTTTCACCAAGCAAATAGCTGTTTTGAACAAATGCTCAAACTGAAGATAAGCCAGCCACACATACCTTGACCCTCTCCATCTGTGTGCTGAAGGGGTAGAGCAGCTCAAAGAGAATCAGTCCCAGAGAAAAGATATCCACCTTGTGCGAGTAGGTGTTGCCACAGATCTGAGAAGGCAAAGTCAGGGTCAGGGCAATCAAGCTACTGCATGCAATTATCTACAAAGTAAACATTTCCCCTGCAAGTTCACCTGTGGAAGTCACCAGCCCTGTGCAGAGCTGAAAGCTGCAGCACAGGAACGTTGGTGAACTTCAGCAATGAGCAGCAGGGAGCAAAGTCCTGATCCTCAGCTCCTCTGTGCTGCAAAGCAAAATGCTTCACCTTAACCTCATGCACAAGAGTGTGTCCTTCCTCAATTAAGTGGAATCTTTTACAGTTACCTTCCTTTACTGCATTAAAAGCAAGAAAAATGAATGCATTCAGTCTGACTAATTAGCCACTGTTTTTGCTATAACAAATATATACATTTAAATATTCATTTTGGAATTTAATTTAGTTCAAAACTCTATTTTGATGAGAAAGAATTTAAGTGACTTGATTGCAATGGTTTACTAGGAGTGCCTGATCTCAAGAGTTCCCAAAAAATTATGGGCTCTTCTGGGCACTGCCAAGCACAACTCTAGAGAAGAGAGTACAAACCTGTTCTGGGCTCATGTAGAGTTTGGTCCCTACTTGTCCTGTGTGCCTGGCATAAGCTGGCATTGGGGTCAGAACTGATTCCTCCTCCTCATCTTGGTCCATAGCAGTCACCAGTCCAAAATCCCCAACCTTTACTACGTCATCCATTGTGAAAAATATATTGGAAGGCTGAAAAACAAAGAGGTGAAAAGAAAAAGTAAGTAACAAACAAATGTCTGTGTTTCAGTGGTTATAACACTTGGTTCTAACTCAGAAGCTGTCAAGGTTAAAACCACTCATTAAAGTGCATAAGAATAGCAGTTAAGAGTTGTAACTATTCATGAAAAAGGAATTTCTCCTGCATTAACCATTGTCTCTTCCTGAAGCTCATTTCTTGTCATTCAGCAGTGGTTTACCAGAAGCACACAGGTCTGCTGAGGAACACACACAGAGTCAACACTGCTGGGAACAGCCCAGGTAAGTTAACCAGTTATAACAGCACTGGAGTTATCCAGCTCCCCATCACATGACACTTTCACACCACATGCTGCAGTTCCATGTCCTGGGCTTTTGTATTTTAATCCCAAAGTGCTAAAGATGTTTGCTGTATTATTAACCAGCACAAAGCACATTATCTCAGTGTTAAATTACAGATACAATGGGAACAAGGTCTGCTTTTCAGTGCAACTGTCCAGTTTAACATGCATTAACAGCTGTTTGCATAACAGAATTAAAAGTTTATTTTTGATAGAAGCTTAAGAACTTTGCAATTCATAAAGGCAGCAAAGCCAGATGATCTGGCTTAACTCTCCTTTAGCTTGTTTGCCACACACCACCATCCTTGGCTTAGCCTACTGACAAAAGAGACTGGAACAGAGCTGTCCCTTGGCCAATGGTGCACATCCAAGACAGTTTTTCAAGAAATTTGCTTCCTGGCTGATAGAACAGCACCCACCAAAAGAATGATTATTCCCTTGGAGTATAACCACTCCAGCTGGGTTACAAATACAGACACAGAGTCTGGGGGGAAGAACAGACTGGTCCTGCAAGGGGAAGGAAGCAGCAGGATGCTGTACAGGGCCAAGCTGTGAAGAGGCAGGTGGTGCTGGGCAAGCTGCTCTCAGAGCTCCTGGGCTCTCGAGGCTGGGAGAACATGGTCTGTGCTTTGCTGACATAAGCCCTGCACCAGGAGCAGGAAGTCAGATAGAAGGCAATAGTTTTCCACAAGATAAAGGACCACAAAGCTGATCTATTTCAAAGTCCATCTGACTCCCTCAGTTAAAACAAACCCGCTGTTTGCACAAGAAACAAGACAGAGAAAAGGATTCTTGGGTTGGTTTTTTTTTTTAGGCAATGGCCAGCTCTGAGGGAAGCACTAGAGGAAGAGTTCCACAGTGTCCTATCCTGCCTCTGCCTTCTGAACCAGGTCTTATCCCCCACTGCATTTCCCTGTAATGAATATCCAGCCCTTTGGAGTCACAGTGCATTCAGGGCACAAAAGCCACTGCCCTGTAAATCCACAGTGTCTCCAGGCTCTGGCTGAAGCATTTACAGAGCACCCACCCTTCAGTGCACACCTACATGTTCAGAAGTCTTGATATCAGAATTTTAATGCTCAAGGAACAAGCATCTCCACTAGGAGTTTGTATCCCATTGCCCTGATCTCCATTCTCCTCCTACAAACATACAAGGCAAGATTTGTCTTGCTTCCTGGGGAAAAACTCCTTGTGACAGAAAGTTTATTTTAATACTTCTCTGGCTGGACACAGAGCGTCTCTGAACAGGCTGGCACATAGTTTCTACAAATAAGGGGAATGGACTCTCTGCTGCTGCAAAATACCAGCAAAAAGAAACCATCAAGGTGACATCTGGAAGAAGAAAAAGTCTAAAGCAGAAGCACACAGTTATGATTTAAATCATCAGCAGATTACAATCAAATATAACCACCCTCTAGTTTAGTTATCTTACCACCTGCACAAAGAAATTTCTCTCCATATTCTTCAGTCAGAATAAGAATTCTCATTTTTTCACATGAATAAGCTTCTCAAACATCTGGAATACTCTGTTTAATTCAATTAATGCTGCAAAATGTATCCAAGACTGTTCTTGCAGTTCTGTTAAACTGATAATTTCTTTTGAGCTGCCAAGCATGACCGACAGCTTATCCGGAGTAACAGTTAATTCACTTGACAGGCAGACTTTTGTTTCTGCACTTCATTTTCTTCAAAAGAATTTGAACTCTGACCTCTTCACTTGCCCACATAAATTCCTGCCATCTTGTCATTACAGAATCTCTGATTAGCAGGAGCCTAATTAATGAATTTTAATGTGCACTGTTAATTTAAATATTTAGATTACTTCTTGGATCTTTTAATATGCCCACATAGAAATTTATTTTCACACAGAACTAGCAGCTTTTGTTGGTGCCAATGGGAGCAAGAACTGGCCTCTGCTATCACTGAGCTCTGCCTGCAGCCAAGCCAAAGCAACTTTGCAGGTTATTCAGTTGTGAGTGCTGGCACCAACTCAGGGCTACATGACCAATCTCTTGGACAAATTACAAAATTAGATGAGATCTCTTCCTAGAAGCTTCTGAAAAGTATAGAAAATAATTAAATAAACTGGCTGTTGTTTTGACCAAATTAACACATAACATACAAATAAACTTTGGGATCCAAGAATAACATCTACACAAACACAGAAAGTTTCCTGAAGGAGGAAGTTGCTCATCCAGGGAGATTGTTTCCAAGTTAGTTATACCATGTAAACAAAATTAAATCTCTTGTTCAAACTGCTGCCAGCACTGAACTTTTAAGATGTTCCAACAAAACACTCCACACCTGCTGATTAAGACTAATACAGTTTTAAGTGAAGAGCTAGGTAAGGTTGACTGAACCTTACTGAAGTGAAGGCTGCAGAGGGCTACACCTTACAGTATGGTTAAGAAAGGTTATTAATTAACATGTCTAGAAATGTATTAGTACAGGGATTTAATTACTTTTATGGTCAGTTTCTCAAGCACTACAGATTTGTCAGATAACTGGTTCAAGGTAATTGCCTAATGCTGATGGGAAAAGAAAACACTTGGAAGGGCTCATGAGTTTTTCTAACTCTGACATATCCTTTGAGGATTACTGAACCTCCTTTTACTGCCACATCTGACATGGTATTTTTTAGCTTTTGCTTCTGCTGATAGCAAATTACCATCTGAGAAGCCACAATCATTTCAGTCATTACTCCACTGAGGAAGGGAACTAATGCCTCCTCAAACAAGCAAAGGGAAACAGAACTGTCCACATCTGGCAAAAGGGATCCATTACTCACAGCTAGACCTAATAAAACTAACTTTGGCTGGGCTCTTCAAATTTATTTTTTTATTAAATTTATTTGTTTAGTAACACATACTGACACTTCCAGTGCTTTAAGATGGAGCAAAATCAAGCACTAGCATAGGAGGATGATGAACAAAATGAAAGAAAAGGTACAAGTTACTCCTGACTTCAGTTACACTAAACACCAGAGGTACAAACCACCTGTCTGAATGCTATGAGACATTAAAAATACTGTGAATCCTTCAGAAAAGAAAAAATACTGTGAATCCTTCAGAAAGGAAAAAATACTGTTAATCCTTCAGAAAGCTTCATTGTGATTGCTGGCATTGGCTCACAATTCTGCTCCAGGATAGTTTATATTTCAATCCCAGAGCAGTACTACTTAATTTTTACTTTCTCTAACCAAGAGTAACACTGCTCCTTTTAGGCTGTATGGCTATAGAAAGAAGGAAAATACTAGAATTCGAATCACAGAATTATTTAGGTTGGAAAAGACATTTAAGATCAAGTCTAACTGCAAGCTCCACACTGCCAATTATCTGCTTCACTTGAAATAGTAGAACAGGATCCAAAATAGCTTTGTCATACAGCTCAGCACTGAACAACCCTGTACAAAGAACATGAATTAAAAATACCATAGGACAAATGCCACTGATCTGTGCCAGGTACAAGAAGTCTTGCTGTAAGAAAGACTTTAATTGCAGTAACAAGTGATGAATATTTATTTCCTGGAGCACTGTACCTCCAGATTATTGTACAGACATTAATTCAGTTTTTTTTAACACCCATGCTGAGGTCACTGAGAGGAGTCAGCTATTTTGGCAGGCTTTGTCTGCAGTGTCACATTCCTCCCACATACAGCAACCTATGGATACAAACCTTGAGATCCCTGTGCATTAATCCTTTGCTATGCAGAAAGTCAACAGCTTCAGCAATCTGCAGAAAGATCTGCAGGCACTCTGTCCTTTCCCTCTCCTCTATGGTGCATCTCTTGCTCATCCAGTCCTTAAGGTTCTCTTTCCTGCAGAGCTGCATCTGGATGTACAGATACACCTTTGGAGAGGTGGGTTTCACTTTTTCTGCAGTGTTTTTAGAAAGGTCCAGGCTTAAACTCGTTGGCCTTGGAGGAGAAACAGAGAGGGGACTTCCTGAAGCAGATTTCTTGTTATCAGATTCCTTTGTACTTTTCCCTTTATCCTCAGAAGGACTCTCATTATGTGAAACATCAACTTTATCTTCCTTGCTAGAGGCATTTCCACAGCCAGAATCCTCAAACACAATAGAGGAGGAGGTTCCTTCCTTCAGATGTACAACAGGAACAGCTGAAGAATAAATTTCCAAGGAGTGTCCCAGCTCATTACTGTTGATAGTACTGTCTTCTATATCACAGCCTGTAAGGACACTATCCTGAAGGTTTAATAGTGGATCTTCTGAGTGCTGCAAGTCCCTGTTGTCTGTGTCAGAAAATTCCAGAGGGGAAAACTGGCTTCCAGATGAATCTGACTGACCACAGGGTATCCCCACAGACCTCACCCTCTCTGATGAAGCTGCAGTAACTTCAATGTGTTCCTTTGTTGAAAATGGCTCTGTTGTGATTTTAAATGATGGGACATCCATTGGGCTGGGAGAACTGAGTGGCCAATCAGTGCTGGAAGACAAAGTTGAGAGATCAAAACTGAAGAAACTGTAGTAGATACCAGCCATTCCACTAGAAATGCACTTCCAAAAACCCAGATTTTAATAACTGCTCCCCGTGACACCTGTGTCATACTCCAACAAGGAGTGACTACCCAAGTGTGGAAATCACCAAAAACCAGGATTTAGCATCTGTGTCTTAGCAAGGGTAATGTTTTCTCATTGAGACAAAAGTGTTGATAAAGGAATATTTAACAAACTCTACTGCCTGGATTCCTAATGTGCAATCAAGCTCATCTTCAGTTTGAAAAAACCCAGCCCTTAGGAACACGCACTGCAAGGACTATTTAAAGTGCCTTGGAAGAATTACAGCTGTGAAATGTTAATTTGATGCCTGAAATATAAAGGTCGCTGTATTCTAAAAATTGTGAGGCATGTTAAGATGTTAATATGAAACCACCCAGCAGTCTTGTATTAGGCCTCATTCTATAAATACCAACATACACCCATTTTTTCCTCTCTCTTCACATTCTCTAACTCCTTTATCTAATTTTCCATTTTTAACCTACTTCTACACCAAGCTTCACAAATCTGCAGTCTGATTATCCCTCATACTTCTAGTGAAATAAATTCATTGAATTCTTGGAGTACTGTATCAGGTCCATCTAACTCAAGACACTGAAGAAGAAGAAACCAATAGAAAGGAGCAAAGAAGGCAGAGATGCCAAAGTTTGCAACTGAATCACAGCAGCAATGCTCCAACCTTCCAATCACTGCAAGGTTCAGCTACACAAGTTCAATTAAGAACCATGTAATGTCTCCTAAGCTGAAAGAAGGACCTTACCCCAAGAGAGGACCCATAAATCAAGAACTTTATGCAGAAGTGTGATATATTTTTATCTGTTCAACTGAAAAGTTGGCAGGCTAAGCTAACCATCTCTCTCCTAGATAGTCTCTCCATCTTCCTGGATCCTCTACCAGTTTTCTAGTTTTCTTGACATACAATCTCAAATTCAACTGTTAAAAAGAGCCCCATGAGTTACCTTTCATCTTTTAACCACTGCTCATCCATCTTTTCCTGCCATCTCTCAGGGGGAGCTTCCAGCCACGCGTTGAAATACCGAACAATCCCTGGATGCTCGAGCTTAGCCAAGGCCTTGACTTCCCTCATCACCTTTTCACGAGCCAGCTCCCTGTGGTTTGGGGTGAGGAGAAAAACAGACATGGTCACAAAAAGCAACAGCACAGCACAAAAATTTCTGCAAAGGAAATAAATCAAAGCTGCCCTAGTATACACCAGGCCAGTAGCATTGCTTTGCACATCAGAACAAAAACATGTCTTAAATTCCCCAGAGTAACTCCTTTAGCTCAGAAGTGTGGAGGAGCAGAATGTGCTCATAATGGCTCAATATGAGTCTCCCCTTTTCACATAATTATAGGCAGCAAAAACAAGAAGTAATTAATCTTCCTCTCAACAGTTCTCAAGGATAGAAAAAAGATTTTAAACAGAAATATTCTACAGGGATGTAGAAGACACTGACACAAAAGACAGACAGCAATACCTTAGTATTTGTTTTTTAATTGGCAATAGGTAAGCAGGTTGCATAAGGACTATTTCTGTTCTGTGGACAGGAAAGCAGGCAGCCTCCTGTCTTACTGAAGGAATTTATCTCTCTTCATAAGACTGTAACTGGATCAAATAAAGTCGGATGGTTTTATTTAATAGCTTTGAATACGCTTGGAAAAGAAGAATTTAGGCTACCTTAAATTTCTGAACAAAACCTTTAATCTTAAATAGTTGCACTTATTTAACACATTCAAAAAAATAGTAATTCTAGATTTCATAGCTTTACCCCCTCCCTCTTGCTGTTCTAACTTGAGATTTTCAGCAGCAGTGTCTCCCATCTCCCACTAAAAGAAGTGCTGCAAGCTCTGGGTAGGGTAATCCAGCAGCATGGCTTGACCACCTATGACTGAGAGAAAAGGTAGGGATTGTGGGACCAGAAAATGAAACAAATGGGCAAATGGAATCAGAAAAGTAGGTGAGGGAAAGAGAAAAGAAAGAGGAGGTGGAGTAGGAAAGGTAAGGAAAGGAAGGAGAGAAGCACATTAACAGCACTACAATAACTGGTCCTGTTAGCAAAGGCTTCACTTATCAAGGAAATCCCCATGGAGCAGCATCCCCACAAAGGGATCTGTGATGCAAGTGTTTTAGCCAAGCAGGTCACCTCTGCTGGGATTGCATATGCCAAATTCTCTGTGCCAAAACTGAGACAGCCCCCCATTAAAAAGTATGTCATTCACCCTACTGAAATATCTGGGAAATCAGTTGAGGAGCAGATGGTTCTGTTAGGATGGGATCCCACCATTCATTCACGATTCTGTGTCCCAACAAATCCCTTCATTACCTGTTGGGCAATCGGATCCTCTTGATGGCATAATTGCAGTCATCTACTTTATTTCTGGCTTGAAAAACCACTCCAAAACCTCCACGACCCAGACACTGAATTGGTTCAAAATCTGTCAGATATCTGGGAAGAGAGGGGTGTGAGGAAGGGACAGAAGAAGGGAGGGAGGATAGAGGAGAAAAATGCATTAGTATAGACAGAAAAATAAAGTAATTTATGTCCATGACTGAAGTAGTTCTGTGCAGGCAAAACATGCTGAAGGACTTGCAGAATTTCTTATTATTCCCTGCTCACACCCACTGTGAGCACTTCTCTATCTAGGAAATGGACAGTTGCTAAGTATGTGTTTATGCAGAGCCCATCACAGGCCAGCAGGATCCATTCTGCATGCAGTGGACAAACTGAAGAGGTTTTTCAGAATGCCAGGTTGCATGCCTACTGGATCTTGAGTATAGAGCTCAGATTTCTATAGCTGAGTATTTTCTATATCATGACTTGCCTTTTAACCCTACCTCAAATAACTGTTTCTGCAACTAGTCCTTCTAGTCCTGATGTTTTTCCCTCCTCACCACAAATCAATTAATTCAAAACCAGCACAACATCCCATCCAAAACATCACTGCTCTTATATATCACTACTTTTCCTACTCTTCCTCATTTTAAACACTCCAGTTCTTACCTTCATTGAGTTACAAATGCACAGGAAATGGTCACATTTGCTCTGGAGCATAATGGCATGCCCCTATTAAGCCTTCTGTCTTAACCAACTCCTTTGTAAAACCAATAAAGGTTTTATTTCAAGTATAGACTGTTTATTCTGCAGAGTATATAAAATGTCATCTGTTTCCATCTGCAACTGCCTTTCTCTGCCTTACACCATAAATACAGGAACAGATGGAGCAAACACTGATTAAGACCTACAAGGATCAATCTCCCATTTTGCATATCAGCAAGAAGTATGAGAGCAATACCTCTGATCACATGTAACCTGTTGACTCTCTGGAATTTCTGAGACTAATCATAACTGCAATCTCCCATGAGTAATGGGGTCACAGAGTCCTTTGTGCCAGTTGCTGATTATCCTGGGAAGTCAGAGGACTGGGAGTTCCTAGGTAAGAACAGGTGAACACCTACTCTTTCTATCTCCAGACAGCATTAGTAGCCACACTGATTAAACACCCTGTTTATGTTGTGTTGAATAGACCTCACCTTGACACATATCCAGAGTTCTTGGCATCACTCCAGCTGTTGTCTTTAATGTCTCCACAAGTGGGCTCATACTTACAATCAGTCTGACACTGTGTTTCAGACTCCTTCCGCAGCTAACAAGGATTTCCAAAACAAGAACAAAACAAACAAACAAACAAAATCAACTCCTTGAGTGCCTGAGACTGGTTTGTACCCTAGATATGGCATTAAATAAATATCTCCAGACACGTCAGAAGCAGTCTAATCTGCTTGCTGAAGCAGTTAAGCAAATTGTATGTGGCAGCTGGCAGCGTTCACACACAGATTAAACAATACATTTAGGCTTTTGATTTTGTTATCTCATTAGCTATTAACTTCTTAATATTACTCATTGCAGAGTCCAAACTGAAAGAAACAGCTAAAATAATGCCTTCTGTATTTGGGATTCCAAAAGAAACACTTACTCTGCTGTAAGGGTGGGGATGGAAGAGTTTGCGCACAATAAAGGTTGTGGCCACGATACAAAACAAAATGGTGCCAACAATTTCCTTCCACCAGTGGAGCAGAAGAACAGGGTCCTTTTTGCGAATGTTCTTGTAATTTGTGTCATCAAAAAATCGAACTGTGATCTGGTTGCTGCGTTTATTTCTCTCCCTCTTGTAGTAGGGTAAGTAATAACCATTATCTGTGTACAAAACACACAAAGAGAACACAGATTTACTTGCAGGTACCTACAAAACAACTTTGGCTTCTCATTAATAGGTCTTCTCAACAGACATGGGGTGTTTTTATTTCCATGCCCCATGATTTTAAACAGCACATAAGCAAATTCAGTCAATAAGGTTGTGGACAGCAACTAGGTCTCTCTAGCTTTAAACCAGAATATCTTCCACATGGAAAACTTGTGACAACCATTCTGAGTCTCCAGCACTGTTAGTAAATTCTGAAAAAAGTAATTCCCCAGATTCTTCCACTCCAAACAACTCTCAGTGGTAACAGCAGCACACACAACAGCTCTTCAGTGGCAGTTCCTGGCACTTTGTTGTGCTTTATGTGGCACTAATTGTATCTACATTGCAATCTGGAAATCCTAGTTTGGGCAATATTTTCCTAATTCATTAAATATTTTTAAAAATACACATATTTAAGGTCTAACAAATGGTTATTTATTGAAATTCCCAGGTAATAAAACCTGGGTGTTTGAAACACTTCAAAGTCTGGAACTTCACCTACCATATGGGTACTGCAGAACTGACAGTGCTCCGTTGCTGTATTCCTCATGAGAATACTTGTCATTGCTGAGACACTTATCAAACTCATCAGAGTGCACCAACACTGGAGTCCTGGAAGGAGACTCTAAGCACAGAAAAGACAAAATTCTCTGAGCTTTATTTCAAGTACAGACTGCTTATTCTGCAGAGTATATAAAATGTCAACTGTTTGTAAAATTCTGTTCTCACATTAATTTAAAGAGAACTCCAATTGCATAATATTACAAAACGCCTCTTGAATCAGGTAATGAGAGGTAAATTTCATAGAAGGAAACATTAAGAAAGTTACTTTAAGGTAACAGTTACTTAATAATTCTCCCCCTTGACAAGTCAATTCACTCATATTCATATCACTGCAAAAGACTTCTTCCTCTTTTTGTTGAAAAATTTGATTAAGAAGACCCAACACTTAATTACTAACAAAGACCCTGTCAAATCCATAGTAAAAGAAAACAGACATTAAACATTTAATTAGAAATAAATAAACACTTAAAAAAGCAAAGAGATATTCCTGAAGTAATTTACAGTTGGAAACATCAGACTAGTTTGAAACATACTGGAAGCCAGAAAGATGCCCTGTCTTTTCTGAGCTAAGGTAATAAATTAAAGTCTGAATTGTTACTTACGGATTAAAGGTTTCCATTTGATTTTGGGAAGAGGAATAATTGAATTATCATTCCTGGATTCCAGAGCCTTTGGGTTGGTTGGGAATTTCTCATAAATTCTGACTGATGATTGAAGATACAACTGGCCCCTGAACATACCTAAGTAACAAACAAGGAAGTGTATTAGTCTTTAGATTTTGTTCTCTTCACCCCTGGAATAAAACTGTCTAGTCAAAATACATGGTTAACAACATTTCTGAAAATATTCCTTCTTATTCTGAGAACCTGAGATACTGACTCTGATTGCTAAGATGGATGAATTCAAGAAGTATCTTCCCTCTGTTCCAGAAAAGCAAGAGTTCAGGACATCTCATTTTTACTGCTGGAAAGCTGGTGCTACAGGAAAATGCCAGCAATTTTTAAGGGCTATAAATAGAGTTTGGGATTGCAGAAGTAAGACCTCATTCAAACTACCTACCATTGTTAATGCTGCATGAAACAGCCATTACCAGGAAGGCTGCAACAATCTGTCTTCTTCCTAGTGTTATTCTTTATCTGTTACTCTAACCATTAACTGGAAAGCTACAAGGTGCAAAGACTCAGAGAAAAAGGCTAAGGCAAACCAAGTCTCAGAAAACTAAAGCACATTTACCTCCCAGAGACAGCTGAGGAGGAGGACCTCGAGCCACTGTATTTCAAATTGTCACAAACCACATCCAATGAATCCTGACAGCTGGATGAAAACTAAGCCATGTAAAATCTTATGTGAATTTTCTTCACAGTGTGTTACTGCAGTGTACAATTTAATGGGCAATAAGGCTGCTTTATTAGCTGTCAACCTGTCTTCCAAAGTTTCAAGACTTTTAGTCATCTCCAATGTACTGAAACTACAAAGCAATGAACATTTCAGAATCAGAATGGTAAAGATTTATGGGTTTGAAATCTACCAGTACAAAAAGATTTGCTTTACTACAACCTCAACAGAGAAATGAACAATGTGTGCAACATAAAATGCTGCAGTTGGTGTCTCACCCAAATAGACACTGGATTCTGTGGCCCCTCTGGCAGCTTCCACAAGATCTTCTTCATCCTCCACTACCTCGTTATTTGCTGTGTAACTCGTGTCATCAAACAGACTGATTGGAATTACTTTGCCATCCTTAAGCAGCCATGCAGAAGCAATTGGAGTGCAAAACTGAAGAGGAGAGAGGTAATTGGAAAATGAATGTAGTATTAATGATGTATTAAATAAGAATAATAAAAAACAAAGTGCTTAAGTTTATTGTTTAAATTATTGTAACAGATGCAGCAGCTCAAAGTCAGAACTTCAGTTTAAAAATTACAAGCAGATGTGTGCTCCTTTACAAAGACAGTGCCTGAAACCAAAGATGAAAGACATCTTCAAAACATCTCCTTTTGTGATATTTAATATTCTGTCTTTCCCCCTACCTGGTATTCCCATTCCAGATGTCCTCCTCGTCTGTTAAAAGCCATCACCTTCCAGTCAGCCACAGAGACCTTTATCACTGTGTCTTTCATCATAGCTTCCTGCTCATCCACCTCTGAAATAATTTTTGTTTCTTCTTTGTTCATAGTTGATTTAAAATTGCTCTCAATGTATCCTGCTCTAGTTTCAATATCCGGGACATAGCGCAGCTCAAAGTGACCAACACTGAAATTCCACCTCAAAGAAAAAGAGAAAACCTTTGTAGAAACAGCTTTTATGTTCCAAGAAGTCCCAAGTCCTCTGTGCAGAATTATCTGTATTTGGCCCCTATTTTCACAGTAAACTCTCAGATTGTCAAATGAACAAAATACCAGGAGGAGAGTGCTAATCCAGAGCACAAATCAAACAAGCTGAGAAATGCTGTCCAACATGATGGGTGAACTGAGAAAAAAACTGGTAAAGCAGGGCCAATGGCACTAAAGGTTTAGTGTACCAAGGGGGAAATTAAAATCATCAAGTACTAGAGCTGGGTCTGCCTGGTAAGAAAACATTCTGTAGCTGAGGAAAGCAGTAAGAACAAAGCTGTTAGGAAGCAGCATCCTGACAAACTTTTTTTCTCTTCATTAATTAAGTGGATTTAACTGGAAGCATAACATTTTTCAAACTGAGAAAGAGATGATGATTTTTTTGTTTAACCCCACATACAACCTAACGCAGATCCCTTGACAGGTACTTCATGAAACCAGGACTGCTCATGTCCCATAGGTTAACACCAAGAAAAGACAAATGTATAATGCAATGTGTAAGGAGCACAGTTTTCCTGCACAGCAAAAAACGCAATTCTTGTAAACCTACAAAGACACACATGGGAAAAGCATGGCATGTTTGGACAGCATGAAGGGGTAAATATTTCTTGAACAGTATATTTGGGTACCTAAAGCTTCTTATCAGTCTGGTAACCATCAGGACACCAAGCTGGCACTTTAAAGAATTTACATCCTTGGGGTAAAAGTTGGGCATATTTTATATACTCAGTCGATTTATTAAAGACATTACTTTTTTTCTCCTCTGGATTAAAACCCCAGATGTTTCACACCCATTCTGTGTCACCAGGAAAGCACCTCTGTTTCTCACCATAAAGACAGGAGGATTCTGGGACCCAAGACTAAATACTATGGTTTTGACATACCTCTCCTGGCTAATATCTGTCTCCAAGAAACACAGAAACCAAGATTTATCCTCTCAGACATCTGATCTGTTACTGAGTTCTCATTAGGTTCTCTCTGATAGGCTACAAATTCACAACTTGTCACATCCTGCTGCAAACAGAAGAGGGAGCAGGGGAACAGGGAATGACTGGTTCTCCACTATGTTGCTGGGCAGTTACTTGTATCGATGTACAGAACTCATCTTTTTAAGTCTGTGTTTTATGAAGTGGGTTTGGGTTCTTTTTTTCCAGAAAATACGTGTCTGTAATTTTACAGAAATTTTGATGTATTAAAACTTCAATATGACAGCGTTAGAAAAATCACAGATTGAATCAGTTTCTACAGCTTAGAAAGAACAAACCACCTACATTAAAATATCAACTTGAAATGAAAACTTAAGACATCAGGTATAACCTCCCTCCCCAGTGACAGTTACCATTAGTAGGTAAAGAACCTTAAAGTGAGTAGATTATAAGAACTGTCTCCTCTTGTACAGAAGCAGCAGTTAGAACAAACATTACAGTGACATTTGCCCTGTGCAGCAGAGCAGTGACCAACTTTCCCGAGGTGAGCAAAGACAAGGGAAGCAATGAGATCTGACTCCCATCTCTCCTGCCTCACCACCCCCAGGGCAGTGCTCCTGACCAGCCCAGACTCACTTCTCGTTGCCGCTGCGTGGCCCCACAGCCCGGACGGTTTTCTGGGTGCGGTGCAGCAGCAGCGTCTCCTCCTGCTCGCTCTCCTCATCGTCCCAGCGCCGGCAGCCCACGGCCGAGCAGATGTACTTCACCTGAGGGGCAAGGCAGCTCACATGTGCGACTTCAAAACAAATATCATCAACAGCAATGTTCAAAGCTAACAATCCTTACAGCCTGTTCTTGGCTGGCAGGCAATTTGGAACTCCGTGACTTTAGATGTTTGGCTGGAGGGATGCTGAAAAGCCTGGTTTAAGAGATAACGGCTTTTCAGAACAAAAACTTTCAAAGGATTCTAGCAAGTTTATAGCCTGTGGTATTTTGACTACCATTTGACTATATTTTGCATGTGCTTCTAGCACAAAGAAATTTGAGCTCTCTCTTTTCTCACTATTTCTATGGACATCAAAAGAACATTCCTGCAAGACCCACAGCATAAGTCTGCTTTCATGTCGTATTTGTCTCAGAATAACTCTATCAGCTTCAAATGAAGTACTATTGATTTATATAAAATACCACAATGCCTTCCCCCTTTGCCTTGTCACCTATTAAAAGAAAACCTTAATGAACTCTCACAGTCACAGTTTCCAACAGTCCCAATCTCAAACAGAATTTGCATTATTATGGGCAATGCCAGAGAGATGAAATTGCCCAAACTCTTAGGAAAGAAGAGTCAGGCACTATTTCCTCTAAGAGGCAGTTTTGCTACTGTGAGCATAAGCCAGGAATCAAAACAGAAATTAAAATTTCCTCTTCTGAGCACTGGAGGAGGAGGAGCCTGTTGGTGTACAGAGCCCTCTGCTACCAGTGAGGAAACCAAAAGGAATTAATGAACTCTGGTTTGGGGTCTGTATTCTTTATCATTAGTGATGGCCCCCACACCACACCATAGAAGTGTTCCACATTGAAATGTATGGTGCAAATGAAAAAAAACCCAAAAAACCAAAAAAACCACACCCTGATTTTGTTGAAAACAAACACTGGAAACTATATTTTTTTTAACTGAATCTATTTTTAACTTGTTTTAAAATGCAATGTTTCTGAATTATCAAATGTCTGTTCTTCACTACACAAAGTATTTACAAGCACTTCAATGACATCTGGCATTTAACTTAACTTTTAAATATGACTTTAAAATATAAGGAGAACTTCTGATAGCAAGTACACTGACAAAAACTAGAAGTCCTTAACTTTTGCATATGTTGAATTTTTTCTCTTCTGAGTAGTTTTGAAAAATCTGAAATTAGTTTTAAAAAAGGTGTCACCTAAAGCATTAGTTGATACACAGTGAGCTGAACTGCAAAGTCTCCTTCAAACAGAGCCAGATGATAAAGCTGAACTCCTCCCACAGAAAGGGGTCATCCCTCTTATTCTCTCACTGTGCTCTGGAGACAAAGCCCTTGTCCCTTCCCTTGTGCTGGCTCTGGCACTCCCTGATCCCCTGCTACAGCTAACAAAACGAATCCAGTGAAAAGTGAACAGTGCTCTGCTGGGTTGGCAAATGGTGAGACAAGGGTTAAAGCCAGCACAGGGGGCAGAGCAGGAGCTCCCAGGCAGAAGGAGATTGCAGTGCCATGCCACCTACTGCAGCCCACAAAGCTCAGGCTCTCTCCTTTTGTGCCCTGCATTTTAACTCTTGAGCTGCACCACAGTTTAAACCTCAGGAGTTACCTGTTTGCAAAGCAGAGCTCGAAACATACAGACACAAAACACCTTTTCAGGCTCTTACCTTCCCTGAATAGGAGCTCAGCCCATAGGTGGTCAAAGACTTTCCCCCAACTAAGACAACGTCCTCGCCGAATTTGTAGGATGACTCGAGAAGAGATTCAACGGTGAAGGGAACGGCTTCCATGCTCCCGCGATCCCGGTCCCACTGGAAGAGGTCCCCATCCAAGGAGGGGATAATGATCTTGTTTCCAAACACCTAAAATGAGTGAATTCAAGGTTAGCTAGGATTTAACCATAATTTTATCAAAACACACAGACCAGCAATGGCAACAGAAATGCTGTATTAGCAAGTCTAGTTCAGTATGCTCCAGGGTCCTAGTGGTTTTGTATCTCAGAGTCCTATTGGTTTTATGTCTTATTTTTCAAAGTTATACTGAAGACAGAAAACTTTCAGGCATTCAAATCAAATCCATATTTCACTATTCTTAGTTAAAAAACAGTTCAGTGTGTGACACTTCTTCAAAACATTTGAAAGCTCGATGAGTTGACAGGTTTCATCCAAAACTGCAGAAAATATGATGTGGGTTGAAGCATTCTCCAAGAGACAGGCACTGGTTAAAGTGCAAAGTTTTGCAGATTATTTGTGATAGTTTCAAAATAGAGTAATTTTGAAAGTACAACTGAGGCTGTTTTCATGATTAATGTCTATTTCAGAATATCCAACTTTCTGTAAAGCAAAGAGAGCAATTATCACTGAGATCAGAGCTCTCATTTCACCTTTGCCTCTCCAGAGAGTTACATCTGACTTCTCCTTGGAATTTCTTACCTTTAAGCACACTGTTCTTTTAAAAATTGCCTGGCTTTTCCCTAAACACACAAGTAAGGAAAAAAACCTTCACTGGGATACAGTATTTCACCCATTACACAGAGATTTTCAAGGAGATCCTAGTTCGGAAGTATGAGTCATTGTCAGCGAGTACTAAGGGACTTATTAAGAAACTCATTATCAGCATGATGGACCATAACTAATGCTGTGGAGCCACAGTGGCTGTGCCCATCAAGAACAGTGAGAAACTGTAATCCACATAATCTTAGCTTCTGAGGAGATGGATTAACATGGGAGGTTTTACTGTTTTTTCAGAACCTCTGTCCATTTGGGCAGTATCCTACAACATAATTACATTAAATTCGGATACTCGACAAGTATTAAAGAGTGCTTCTGGTACATGTGTATTAGTCACTAGGAAAAAAACATTCCTGCTCAGACTCCAAGACACAGATGTATATTACAAAGTGGTACAAAAGATGCAGAAGGTTTCTTCTTGTTATTATTTCTGGAGCTACTGTGAGGATCTGAAACCACATCTTCTGCAGGGTTCAAATTCCATGTAACATGGAATTTTTATTCCTATAACTGGGTCAGAGTTGAGCAAACAGCATTAAGCAAAGTTGGGATTCACCTGAACAGGGAGGGAAAGACAGATGTTGCAGATGTGTGCATGTCATGACTAGAATCTCCTCATACACTGTTTGACACACCTCATTTACAGAGAAAATTCATGTGAGTTACCCCACACTGCTGGTATTTAAGATCCCTAAAGAATCCAACACCAATGCTTTCCAGCTTTGAAAAGCCTCATGATGACAGACAATTGAAATAAAAACTCCTCTCAGGAGCACAATGTGTAATTGAAGAGATGATAAAAATAAGCTCCTGAGATTAGCTATGAAGTTCTTACAAAGCAAAACTAGGTGTGTTCTTTCCCTCTCAGATATTTACCTTACAGCAATAAAGGCCAAACATCCTGGAAAAGACATTGCATGTGACACACAAATGCTGTGTTATGGCCTGCTATTGGGGAGGAAAAATAAACACACACAGCCCTATACACACACACAGAAATAAACCAACAAAAATGGAAATATTCCAGTGGGGAGTGGGGCATGTCATTTGTAGAGATCACCTGATTGGTGGACAAATAAAGCAAACAAGGTTTATATAAACATTCATATTCAAAAGCAACCTTGTGGTCTTGAGAAACAAGAGACTGAGAAGATTTGGAAAACACATTTTTAAATACACAATGCCAGTGCCAAAATTGCAGCTGTAACCATGGTGGAAGTACCTTGTTAAAACATTCAACACAGAGGAGTAATGCCACAAAGCGTTTCTTTAATGTATTCTTTCAGAAGCCCATAATAATTCTGATGACAACTTTTAGCCTGTGCAGCTGTTAGTTTGCATTAACAAAGCCTCTGAATGGATCTGCACATGATCCATACACATGCAAGTAATCTGAAAGCCCAGCCAGTATGAGACACTCTGCCCCAAGGACTGAAGACCATTCCATGGTTTGTGAAGAATGGAGACAGTGGTGTAAACTGCCCAGGAATTGCTGAGCAAGGATCTCTGTGGACAACTGCAAGCTCTGGGGACAGCATGACACATGTCACCTTAAGTGCCTCCCCTGTCCCAAAGCTCTCACTCCAGGGCCCGAGTAGGAAATTTTCCACCAGCAAATAACACACACACACACATTGGCCATTTCTAGGAACCACACCCGCATTTCCAAGATGCATGAAGCTGACTCAGCAGCACACACCTGTATACCCCCAAAATATGGATCAAATCAGGTGCTGGCTTTGAAAATTTCCTGACAGTGGCTCTCTGTCTGCTCAAGTGTTAAAACCTCGGTCCCCATAAACTGCAGAGGACAGATGACACTGTAGGCCAGCTCTGCTGGCCACCTGTCTGTGCTCCCAACCTTGAGGGCATCCACAGGAGCAGCATGTCCTGGGTGACACTGGCAGGGAAAAGCTGAGAAATGACACAGCTGCTGTCTGTGAACACACCAGGAAAAGGAGCAGGGGCAGCAGGACGAGCTGTTGCAGTGAAGGACAATGTGAGAGTAGGAGTGGATAAGGTTAAACTAACCCTAAGTGCAAGTGAGACATTTGGGTTACTTACCATCACAAATGAGATATTCCACTACAGAAACAGAACAAGGGAAAAAAAAAAAATCACCTTCTTTTAAGATGACTCTATTTATAAGTGGATTACATGACACAGTGCTGACAAGAGGTAGCACCTGATTACCATTAAGGTCTTCTTTTAACAAAATAGCTTTATTTGAATAATGGGAGAGGTATCAAATGTGCCACTTGCAGGTACCCACATAGATGTGTAACAAAAGACATCTGTGGCCACTTGTGGTGACATCCGTTTTCAAAGCAGCAGTTCAGCCAGAGGCTTTGGAAGGACATTAATAACAACAACTATCTGAATTATGCAGCTCATTCTCTAGTACATGCGAAGCAGAAAAGGGACTTTCCTTGAAAGTACTAGCAACTAGCATCGGCATGCAGCTCAGGTAAAGGAATGACATCACCCTGTATCTCAAAAGCATTACCTCATCTCCTAATCCAAGGAGTGAGTCACCCAGGCAGTCAGCTGCAAATCTCTTGGCACAGAAAATGTAGGTTACCACGATGCACTTACACATTCCTCTGATCTGTCAATGTAAATAGCTATTTGTTCAGCTTCACTGGTCAGCAATATGGCACATAATTGTTAAGTGGCTCGTCTTTCAGAAGTAACACTTAAAAAAAGCCCCCACATTAACTATGGAGCCCTAAAGGAGCCGCTGCTCTTTTGCTCATTAAGAGTTTGCAGCCCAAGTTCTCCATTGGCTCCGCGCGGGGCTCTGCAGCCCTATCAGCGGCGCGGGCTGCGCAATCTCCAGGCCGACGGGTGAGGTAATGCAGTTTCTAAAAAGCCTCCACAAAAAAGCAAAAAGGCACAACGATCCGGAATGGCACACGCTTCCAGGGAATCTGCTGTCTAGACTCTTTACTGGAAAGGAGGGCACCGTACGCCAGGTGCCACGGCAGGTTGATCGGTGCAGGAAGCCGCTGATTTACAGCGGTGGAGAGAAGAGAAAAAGAAAGAAAAGGAAAAATTGTGTAAACAGAGATCAAAACAAGCTGAAGTACTAAAGCTTCCAGGAGCTGTTTAACAGCAAGCGTGACATTCTACCCCCTTCCTAACGCTCTTTATCGTCTGAAACAAAAATCAAGCCTGCTCACGTGCAGACACATCTGAGCCAAGTCTGGTGCCAAAACAGTCAATATTATTGTTTACAGATGGGCTGGACTATCTACTAACTCCAAGGAAATAACCACGCACAAGTGAAATATTTTCCTTAAAATAGGATTTGATGTCTTTATGTTTTTCTAACACTTCTGCTTGTAGTTTTCAAATCTTACTGTTACTATAAGCTGCAAGAGCTTCGTTCCAATTACTAATTAACTAAGACCAACCTACATGATCTTAAGTGATAAGGGTAGCAGTTTTTTTCCCCTCTATGATTATCCCTACAATAGGATCACTGTAACAAACAGGATCAAAGCCAACATCGAGCACGCTCTTAAGAAAACTACTTCTCACCGAGCACTATGTCTTTTAAGCCTCTTTAAAATTAATCTAGGCAACATATTAAAAGTCACATATGGCAGCTTTATTCTGAAGGGTACAAACAAGAGTCTGCACAAAGAAATCTAGCAAAGTGAAAGCAAGCTGGTATGCTCCACATTAAAAAAACAAACAAACAAATTAAAACCACAAACCCATAGACAGTAACACAGGTATCCATACTCTAATTGTTTACAGATTTTTCAGGTAATATAGATATATATATAGCTACACATACGCACACACAAATTTTTGAGATGTCCCTAGTTTGAGCTGGTCTGGAACTGATTTATTGTCTGCTCTTATTTGCTATGCATGGAGGAAGGTTATCTGCACAGAGACGTGGGCTTATGACTTCCTTCCAATAGAAGAGGTTATTTCCCCCCTCACCTCAGATTTCAGGATGCTGATTCATCTGTTTTGCCTCCAGCTACCTGCAGAAATCCTGAAGCACAGGGCACTGCAAGGATGACTGAGTTCTATTACTCAGAGACAAACCCTAATCAAACAGCAGCTTACTGGGATGAACGGATGAGCCAGAGTCTTCGAACTTCTGCAAGGCCCACAACATCACCACTTCCTTAACAGAACAAAGACCCAGACACAAGCACAATCTTTTGAAACACTGAGGCTGTTGAGCTATTCCACTGCCTAAAGCATTGGTAAAAGACCAAAGTATTCTTCAAAACATGGACTGTTCAACCAGCCAGGAAAAAAAAAAAAAAGACTGTGATAGGAACTCCATGATTTAGATCAGTAAAACAACCTGAGCTATGTTCAAAGGCAATGAGGAAGCTGAGGCAGGAAATACCAACAGACAGGTTGCTGTTTGTCTAGAGAATTTCTCCTTCTTGTGAGTAGCATTACTTCTGATCTCAGCACCACACTTGTTTATAAAGTGCATGCCTGTCCTGACCACCTCCTGTGCCTGTTAAGCACTGAACATGCCCAAGCCATCTCTGAGAGCAGGACTGTGAGAAAGGCTGCACCTGGACATCAAATAATCAGTATTTTATTGAGCTGTTTACAGAGGTGGGGTCAGGTGGCCTTCCTCCCCTGCAGAGGTGAGAGCTGGCCAGTGCCAGGGCGGCACATCAGAGAAGCCATGGAAATAGGTTTCATCTCAGCTGGGCTGTGACAGCCTGAAAGAGCACACCAGGTCTGCACAGCAACAGTGAGCAGAGATGTTTCTCAGAGCTCAGGCTGATTTTTACCATCAGGCTGTACAGCTCACCCAGCAACAGTTCACAGCATCTATCAAGTGACCAGACCTAGTCCCTGACTCCTGCCTGCATGAAGTACCCTATGACACAAGTTTGTATCTATTACAGCCTTTCTTCTCCTTCCATCATCCCCCATACTCCACAAGCTGGTAGTTTCTATTCATTTTTCATGAATCCATGGGAAAGAGTAATAAAATCAACTTTCGTGGGCCCATATTTTCTGTATGATGAATGTGTGAAGTGATGCTGTAACCCTGAGCCTGGATGAGTACTAGAGAACTCATTTCAAAACTCCCTTCTTCTCTCTCTTCAAAGCAACACCTGTAACATCCTCCTGACAACTTTAATAAAAGACTAGAGCTGGTTATCTCTGTCATGATTCTACACTTCACATCTTAAAATCTGATCAGGTGGTAGCACCAGGGTCCCGACAAAACTGTCTTTTACACAAATAGTGTAAAAAGCAACAGATGACAGCAGCTTGAGACTGACACTCTCCTTTCCAACATCAGGGGCACACTGCCTTGTTCAGCTTGAGTTTGCCCTTAAAAGAATTATTCCTGCTCTGCCCTCCCCTGAAGGGTCACACAGGAAATCTGAGGAACTGCAGTGTGCTAACTAGATCACCCCAGCTTCAACAGAAATCAGGAACCCAGTACTGTTTGCTGTGCAATCACACAGACCCTTCCTCTGAAGACAAGCAAACTGAAATACCACCCTTACTTTAATCACAGTCAAACAAGACTTGGGGTTTTGAGATACAGAGATGCCAGCCTGCTCTGCTGCCATGGTAACAGACTTTTAAAAACTGTTCTCCTTAATAATAATAAAAAAACCCAACTGCACAGTGCTTTCAGGAAGACTTTATTTTGACATTATTCCATCCCCCTCTTTTACATGGCAAGTTTTATTAATAAGACTGCAAGTCTTCTGAAACTTAAGAGCAGTGCTTTCTGTGGCAAACCAGTGCTGCGGCTACCGAGCCCATCACTGAGCTCCTTGAAACTAACAGCACCTAAGGGATGCTCAAAAACATTACCCAAAGCCTTGCCTTTCCAGAAACAGCCCTACACAGCTCGTCAGCCACCATGGCAAAACTGATACTGGTATTTGCAAGGCAAGGCTTGGGTAGTGGGGGGCTGCAGGGGTGGAAGAACCCCACACTGGAGCAGGGGAAGGCTGTGAGGGGTCCTCCCCTGAGGAGGAACAAGTGGCAGAGACAAGGTGTGATGAACTTACTGCAGCCTCCATGCCCCATCCCCCTGCACCACTCAGGGGTGGAGGGAGAGAAAATCAGGGTGAAGTTAAGCCTGGGAAGAAGGGAGGGGTGGGGGAAGGTGTTCTTCAGATTTGGTTTTATTTCTCCTAATTCTACTCTAGTTTATTGGTAATAAAACTGGTTTCTCTGAGTCGAGTTTGCTTTGCCCGTGACAGTGCCTGGTGGATGATCTCTCCCTGCCCTTATCTTGACCCATGAGCCTTTTCAACAGATTTTTCTCTCCCCTGTCCAGCCGAGGAGGGATGTGACAGAGTGGCTTTGGTGGACACCTGGCATCCATGCAGAGGCAATAGGAGAAGCTTGTGCACTTAAAGGAGACCAGGATTCAAACTGATCTCTGGTGGACCCTGTGTTTCTTCCCCTGGCCCTGCAAGGACAGGATGGTTTTTTGCAGATAAGGACAGAGAGTCCATGTGAAAAACTAAGTCACAGAGGAACTCCTATAGGAAAAGAGCCCAGTACAGGAGGAGAACAGAACATGGCAAATCAGCCTCCTCTTTCAAGGATGCATAGAAAGAGTGCACGAAACATGCAGTGAGTCTGACAAAGATTAATAGTTACCTCCTTCAGGAGCACAAAGTCCAGAAGAAATTAGGAAATGAGATGTCAGTGGCTGTGCTGCTAGAGGAATGATTTGCTAAACTGTCTAAATCACTTAACCCTCAAAATGGGCCCTTCTTTATATAGATAAGGATATAGCCTGAAAGTTAAAAAAAGCTCTAGGGCAGAATAAATTACTTTTTTTGTGTATTGGGCAGCTGAATTCCAACTATCTAAGTTATCCATTACCTGAAACTGGTATTTGTCTAGGTACTAGACTTGATCCATTTTAGTATCTGTAAACACCAGAACTGCTAAACAGCCAATACAAAACATGCAGTGGGCCATATGCAATTGAATTACAAGCTCCCTTCCTGCCCTTATCTTGACCTGGGAGGTGAAGGGTCCAGACCACAAGATTTGAAAGAAATGGCTGAGGGAGCTGCAGGTAGTTAGCCTGGGAAAAAAAAGGAGGTTCAGGGAAGACTTTATTGCTCCCTACAACAACCCTAATGGAAGTTTTAGCCAGGTGAGAGCCAATCTCTTTTCCCAAGAAACAAGCAATAGGACAAGAAGGAATGGGCTCAAGTTCCATCAGGGAAGGTTTAGATCGGCTGTAAGGAAAACTTTCTACACTGAGAAGATGCTCAAGCATTGGAACAGGCTGCCCAGGGCAGTGGTGGAGTCACCATCCCTGGGGAGATGTAAAAGCCTTGTGGATGTGCCACTTAAGGATGTGGTTTAGTGGTGACCTTGACAGTGCAGGGTTAACACCTGGACTCTGTAATTCTGTAATCTTAGAGGTGTATCCCAACCTAAATCATTCTGTTATTCTACTAGAAAGAGAATAAAAAACCAGAGACAATGGGGATGGTAAAAAGCCTTTCCAATATTTGGAGCATTTTGTCTATGGCTGTGAGCATGAGCTGAAAGCTGGTCATACACAGAGTGACTGAGAAACCTTCCTGGCTTTGCTCAAGGCAGAGCATCACCTGAGGGCTGGTCTCAGAGCTCTGGTATCGCACAAGCCACAATATCCTGTTCTGTAGCTGCTCACGTGTCCCCTAACAGAAGCTGTTCATCCTCCAAAACATCTTTAAAGCAGTGAAAGGACACGTGTCAGCACTTCCTCAGGGCTTTGTCGGGGCTAAGTGTCAGCAAGGCAGCCACCGAGGTGCAGCTACAGAAGACTTTTGTTGTTTTTTAATTGAACAGGACACCAAACTAAGAGGACTGAAGACATGCAGTTTGGATAAATACATAACACCACTTGCCTAAGCAACAGCCCTACTTGTGATAATGGTATGGTGGTGCTGCATCACACTGACTACCAGCTCGCCTCAGGCAGCTGTCAGCAATTCCCCTTTTCCTCAAATTTACCATTTCCTACTAAAAAAGTTGGCTGTGTTTCCTATAAAAGCACACTTCCAATTTTAAGGGGACTTTAAAACAATTAGTCTTTTGCAGATGACTTTTTGTCCACTAAACAACATTAGAAGTCTTTTTTTCAGGAGAAGCGTAAAATTACATTTTAGTTTCATCAAGAAAGGAACAAAAATCTGTACTCAGAAATCCACAGGTCTCTCTAGTGAAGTTTCCCAAGCCTGTCACCTCTTCATGCACAGGTGTGTGTGTTTCCAGCAACAGAACTGAAAAGAACCACTTGTGCCATCAGGAATGCTAATACATCCATGCAGTTAAAAAGTAGTCACATCCATTCTCTTCCTGCAAAACACAGGCTCCCCTCCCCTTGATAGCCCTAATAAGCCTTCTCTGCCTCAACTGCAATTAGAATTTATCTTTCTTTGAAGTACAATTCTGGACACTCACTTCTTATTCATTATGAGCTTTTCCAGGACCATTTAAGACACTAATCTATCTCTCTCTCTCTCTCTACCCGCAGGCAACACGGAATCACATTTCCTTCCCCTGCAGAGGAATGGAGATGGCAGCTGATTCCGTGTCACGGGATATCTTCGTGCACAGTTTTCTCAGTTTTAAACTGGTCATCTCCAGCCTTCAACAACAAAACGACTGTTATCAATCCCCACATCTTGTATTTCGTTTAGCACAGTTTAATTTCATGTCTGCTATAGAAAACCTGTGCGACTGAGAACCAGCTGATGCGCCAGTCTTCCTCTGCAGGAATGACACCTCCAACTATCTAAGCAGCTGGTGGTTCTACACCTCTCAGTAGTGCACAAAAATAAAAGTCACTACAGGACACTAGAATATTCTTTCAGACAACTAAAATTATACCAGTTTACCTACATGGAAACATATTTTCCCCCGTTTAGTCACCTCAATAACCAGACCACTGATTGACACTCTGCCTGCTTGAGAAGAGTGGCAATTCAGTGCTTTACATCTGCTCTCAAAGCTGGAAAGTCATTTTACACCACGAATAGGTATTTTAAAAATTTTATTCTTTGTTGACTAAAACTGTCTTTTAAAAACCTTTTGTACACACTCAAACACCTCAGAGAACCAACTTGCTATTCTATATATATGAAAGTCTGTCTCTCCTGTGAGCTGCCTGGATGGTGCACAGAGACTCTTCCAAGTGCTAAGCAGGAAAGATTGTTTGTGTTGCTGGTGTGTCCCATTCCAGATGTTTTAAAACGCACCCAAGATTAAGAGTTAAAATTACTAACAGTGAACTAGACAGAGGCATTCATTTTTAAGTAGAATTCAGAACAATGACATTTTCTCAGAATATCTGTGTAGTTTGAAAAGCATCTCCTTTTTGTTTGGCCAGTGAATGTTAGCAGAGTCAGAACAATTTTATGCAGGATTAATATAAATTCCTAATATTCATCACTACATTTAACAGCTGCTATAATAACCTCTTCAGTGAAAACACTCAAGTGTCTGACAGTCTTAAGTGTTCACCACCCATATCCAAGACAAACACTATCAGCTTTTCCTTGGATGGTATTTACAGACAGTGACTCAACCAAAAAATAACTATAATAGACAGCCAAGAGCCAAACAAACACATGAGTTTTATTCAAACTAATAAAATACTGCTGTAAGTGGTTGGTGAAACTTTCCTAATTCTTTCAAAGACACTGTTACATTATTTACCCTCCCTGAATCTCTGGGAGGGCACATAACAGAATTCACATTTCAAGCCCCTCAAAGGGCATTTTGACCTCTTGCCTTGCCCTGACCCATTCCAATGTGGATTTTGCATTTTCTTCTGTTCCAGAGCGTAAGAGGTCAAAGGATGGGAATTACTGAGCTTCCTCCTGTGTTCCCAAAGCAACCCAAGAAGATTTGGGCTCTTCTCTGGCTTGTCTGGGCACAGAGGCTGCCTTAACCTAAGTGCAGCAATGTGCAGGCAAGTCAGTACCTCCAAGTGAGTCCCAGGTGTCTGGACACTTCACAGCAGAATTCTGTATTTCTTCTGGGAAACCAAAGCACTGAAAATTTGGAAATGTTTATGATGCAGATAAAGGGAAGGAAAAAGAAAGAAGATACACTTGTACTGTACATTAAATTCAGTCACTGAAAAAACTCAGTGGAGTTTTTTGAGATTCCAAAATCCTTTTCCAACTCACTGCTCTAAGCAAAAAAGGAACAATCTGCTCAAAGTCTCTACGGGTTCATTCACTTCATCAACAATGCAGTGAGTTTTCAGATGACTTCAGTATAAAACTTCTTCACCTTTCCATATTTCTCTGGAGAAAAAAATAATAATACTAGGCTGTTCCATAAAAACATGCCACTTCTATGTCCAAAAAAGATGACACAGATGTCTAAGTTTGTAGAAAAGTTGCTTTTATGTGGCTATCACAATAAAAATATATATTTACATTTATATATCTATATATACACAGATACACATAATGAAATACAAAGGTCATGAGAGTCTTTATTGGAATAAGGATGTTGACAGATTTGGTGACATGGCATAATCAAATTATTCCATTTTTCCAGGATACAGTGGTATGTTTACTCTGCTATAAATGTCAGCCTTGTGAGCTGAAACTGATTTTGTCCCATGATCTTTAATGTCTCAAATAAGGAAATAAGATGCTTACTTAGGGATTAGTCTGCAACAGCCCAAGCCTACCCAGGTGCTTTTATTGAGTCCATCCCAGTGTAGCCTCTGCCCAGAGCACTGAAACAACTCTGATTGGTGCCCATGAAGTGATTTAGTATAAAGCTTTGTAGGTAAAAGAATTAATAATCCTCATCAGCAAATGATGTGCTATGAACCTTTCCCACTGCTTCTGAAGCAGCTCTCTCACTATAATTAAGCATCATTATTTCAACACACTGCTTCTCCCAAAAGTATTCTTTCCTAAGTATGGACAGTGTATTAATTACAAACCCAAATTTTAATGAGCAAAGTGTTTTTATTAAAATTAAGCTTCCTTTTAACAATACTGTGATTCAATGACTTTACTGTGAATTTCATCAGGCAATCTTTGTGTGCAGGTAACAGGAAAACTTGGAGTTGTAACCAGGCTTTTATAGAGAAAGGTTCTCCATTTTAAAACAATGGACAGGGAAACAGAGTTTTTAAATTCTCACACACAAGCCTGAACTGCAGAGTCAACTTTTCAGCATTGGCACCCCAACCAGGATTTGTTTATGTTGGAGCTTAGAGCCAAGGAAAGAATTTTAGCATTTTAGTTACCCAGACACACAATTAATACTTCAGCAGTCTTTCCTTTCTAATTGATCTGGTTCACATGACAAATGATGAACATCTCACTTGTCAGTGTCTTAAGCAGTAGTTTCAAGATCTGAAGCGTTTGACAGAGCTGCTGGAACATTTGAAATTTCACTGCCTCACTTTCCTAATTAACACACGAGCTCCAGACAGCCAGGTTGACATTTTACAGTTAGGTAAAGGAAGTTAACTACAGTTCTGTTAAACACTGAAAGTTTGAAGATCTAAGGTCTAGTCTTAAAAGGCACTTGGAAATTAAATTCATGCTTTTGCACCAGGACTTGGAACTACAGTTCATTATAGTCACACTTGAGATGGTTTAAAAAACCCTCATCAAAACAATTAAGACCAGCAGCAGACACTTTCTTTGCTCTGAAAGAACACAAATCTTTGTCACTGCAAGTGTAACAGAGAGTTTCTCATCTGCCATTTCTAGCAAGATGTAATTTAACAGCTTACATAATGTTAGTGCTTTATGATGAATATTGTGGTTGCTAGCACAGAAACCTTTGTTACTTCAAAAATGCTGGAAGAGGAAGGAAAAGCCTCAAGACTCAATCTGAGAGAATAAAACTCAACAGGTCACATGCCCACATCAGTATTTTGACCCAAACCAGAATCTTCCCAGCAATTTTAACGAGGTGAATTACTCACCACCTAAGTAAGTATCTAGATTCACTGCATGAAGTCTTTCAGCTGATTACTGACAGCAGATTAAACATTTAAATATTTAAATGCAGTTTATTCAGAGTATTCATCACTTTTCATCATGTTTCTTGTTAAATTCTGTCTTAACAGCATTTGTTTACATGACAGTAAGAAGTCTAAAAAGGCCCATATTCATAACACTTAACAGCTTCTAAAAGGCCAAAATGACCTTTTCCTTCCAAAATTAGTTATCTCATAGGCTCTGCATCTTAACTGCCAAAATCCTTCAGTGTCTTTGGCCACAGCTGTAGAAATGAAACTATTTGAAAGCCCATCTGAAAGTCCAACTTCCTCTATCCATAACAAAAGCTCTTTAAAAATGTATTTTTATGACTGCCACAACCTACTGACTTGTCATCACAGAAGGGAATTAAACACCACATGGACAAACTACAATTTTTGTTGTCTAAACCCCAACCTTTCATTTCTACAGTCACACCATACTGGAAAAATATCAAAACCCTGGACAGACAGTTGAGTGACAAAATCTAAATTTGCAAAAACACTTCTATCATTGGAAATGCTTGCACTCCCAAAATCTTCAAAAATCTGGGCTTGTGACTTAAGTTGTAGTGAAAAAATACAGTTTATATTTGCACAGATTTCAAATGTGTGCTTTTCATAACCATTGGTTCTATTTTCATGTGGTCATCAGAAACTATTTGCAGCAACAGGTAACAGACCAGTATTTTATGTATCTACTGCTGAGAACATTTGTGAAGGATCACACAATCACTGACACCTTCCACCTCACCAAGCTCTTCACAGTTCTCTCTTCTGTATTCTTTTCAATTCTGCTCTTAAACATATTTTTGGGGGGAAAGTTCTTCTTTCCTACAGTGTTTCCTCTAAACCACAAAAATACACCTGAACAAATCTCACAAAGCTGCATCCATAAATAAAATACTCTCTCAGAAACAAAGGAACCTGAGTAAACATTCACATTACTTCTGCAACCTGAGATACTCATCAGCAGCTCTCATGCTTCCACCCCCACAGCAACAGACCACATCTTTCCATCAAAACAGAGGTCATGTCCACAGACAGCAACAAAGAACCACAAGCAGTAAAGTCATGCAGTCTGTATAATCCTGAACTCAACTTTCATTCTCTGATGCTCACTGTGCAAAAACATGATACAGGCGTGGTCATCAAATCCAACCATCCCTGACAGGGAAGGACTGTGTACTTCTGTGGTGTGCTACCATCCCAAATTACCTCTTTGTCAAGGTTTTTATTCCTCCTAATTCTAGGAGAGAATGAATCAGAGATCTCCCCAGTGCAGGAAAAGGAAAAAAAAGGAAAAAAACTTCCTTCTAATTTTTAGCCTAGTTTATTGAAACTGATGGTGGCCAGTAGCACCAAACAAGAAACTGAACTCTAAATTTTCTTCTTACAGTTCATCAGTAAGAAGTGATGCAACCCTCTACCACTCAGTACTTCAGGGTGACCTTCAGCACTCTTTAATTGCTAACACATTCTATTTCACAGGCAGCCTGCTTATCTAGTATAAAACACCCAAAACAATCCTTTGTTCATTTATTAAGTCACAAGGACTTTTGCTTTTCTTGAGGGAAAAAAAAGAGCCAGTACTTGCCAAGACACAGTCTAGTAATACACGGCAGATGATCCTTTCATTTGCTTGAAATTACAAATAACTTGTTTTCAATCAGCAATTACACACAATTCCCCAACTCAGTTACATCATCTAGTTTGATAGTTATCAAATATGTCAATCCCAAGGCTGAAATGCTGACACACACCAGTTTGAAATGGCAACATGATGTAAGCACTCAAAAAAAAAAGTTTGAGAATAGTACTGACAAAGTTTTATAAGTGTTTGCTCCATTATTTAACATCTACCAAACAGGGAGGAAGCTGCATTCCTTTTATTACAGACAACTCCATTTTTAAAGATTTAGTCAGGAAAGAAATGAAGCCTTACCTCTGGTTTACTGAGGCTGGATGACACAAGAGAACCTGAGCCCACATCCAGATCCCACTGTTTTCTCCCACTGTTTTCTGGATCCAGAGCAGCAATTCGCCCATCCAAAGTGCTGATAATTACTAGAGATCTGCAAGATGAAAACATTCACAGTCAAAACTACAGCAGGATGGACTTCCCCTATTAGCTGCCTAATATGCTCAGTAAAATCCAACTTCAACCCTTAAGTTAAGTCTCTGTATTCTGCAGAAAAGCAATTCAAGTGGGCAGCTCTACCAGACCAACAACAGAATAGAAGAGCTGAAGTCTCTGGCTGGATGTCATAAACTGATTTCCATGTTGTAAGACACTTTCAGAGCTCAGATTCAGGGGAAGGCAGTTGACTTTTTGCTCCTGCATGCAGATGTTACCACTACAATACTGAATGAGATCATCTTTTTGGAGATGTTTATACAAACAGTATGGATCCCACTTCTTCCAGTCCCTTCCAAACTGAGCTTTAATACATCCTTTCAAAACAACCTAAACCCAAAACTATTAACCCAACCAACCAGGATGTAAGAAATACTAAGTTGCAACTAAGTTTTCAATGATTTTGGATTAAACATCAAATTTCTGGGATATTTTGTAAGTCTCTGAATAAAACAAGTCCCTCCAAAGGGACGCACAGGGCACCAACAAAACCTCCAACACCTGCAGACCACAAAGCAACAAAACTGGGTTTTGCAGCTTAGGCTTTAAGCAGCCTGATGAGTGGGGCTACAGGGCCATGGCAGGCTGGCTGCTGATTCCTACAGTGCCTGAAGCTCCTCAATTTCAGTAAATCTTGATTCTTACAGAGCAGTACAATTAGAATAAGCATTTCTGGTTGGGCTAGAGCTCCAGCATTAAAATAAACAAACAAACAAAATAAACAACACATCAGAGACAAAGCACTGACAAGGCATTTCTGAAGGGCCTTTTTTTTTTTTGTTTCCTTGAAGATTGTTTCTCTCTGACCTGAAAAAACTGAGATTGTCTTGTCAGTTTGGCTTGCAGCAGCTCAGCAGTCTTCAAAGGCAGAGGGAGTAGAACTTGATCCCTTCACAGGCTGCTTGCACTGAGGGGGGCTGGATCTAGTGACCCAGAAGGACCTTTATAGTCACTGATTTCAATGAGAATAATAAACTGTGCAAATAAAGTGATGGGGAGATTAACCAGTTTTAGGTGAGGGTGAAAGGGCAGGGGGCTGGTAGTGCACACACAGACATGGATATTAATCTTCACTTTAAACAATAAGGGACAATAAATTATTGTGTAGAACTCTGGCCAAATATATTCACTTGTCCAAAGTTAATGGTGTAGCAACACAGAATTCAGGGAAGAAATGATGGGGGTTATTAGTTTGCTTTAAGGAGGGAAAAACTGAAATCATGGTCTAAAAACATGTTCAGGGAGAGTGGCTCATGGCACCACTTCTAACAAAGGTCAGGTAAAATATGGCCATTTTATATGTTAAAGTAACCCACACAATTTATAGGATTTTATAATGCTTATAGCACTACACTACTAATAAAGAGAAAACAAAGAGATCTTTAACCTGTTCTAAAAATGCCATAGCAGCTCCTACTTCTGAAGGTGGCCAAGCATCACATTCCTCAAAAAGCTAAGTTTAAGAAACTGTTAGAAAAATACCAATTGTGCAAATATTTGCACAGTAGAAGACATAAGTTTTTATAAGCTGATTAGAAATGCTTTTTCCAACTGCATAGAAACGTAGACTGGGTTAATAATAAACCAGATTGCAGGAGATTGACTATTTTCAAGTACTGTAAACAAGTGCTCACACACTAAAGGCCTTGGACACATATTTAACACAATCTGTTTGCTTTATGGTAAAGCAATTTATCTGAAACCCTCTAGCATTGCATAAGAAAATATTATTCCAAGTGGGTCTACTTAAATTTTATGTTGATCCTCCTGACAACTAGGTTATAAAAAGAGGTAGAAATGCAGCTAGAATGAAGGGAATTTTGGCAGCCATACTGCAGAGAAGACAAATCCTAAAATCGCACTGTGAAATGTTTTCTTCCCGTGTGCTCCCATTGTTTTCCTTTATCTAATTCTTCCTCTTTGACTTCTCCCTCAAGTAACAAATGTTTCATGCCTTTGTATCTTACATTTCTGTATTATCTTTCCCCACCAGATGCAAACCTCAGCCTTCCCTAGGAGTTACCTCACTGTTTGAGGCTCTCCACCACCACTCAAGATGGGGGTTTTGGAACCTGTGCCTGCACCCTGACCTGCAGGCACCCAAAGGCTGCTGGAACCACCCTTCAGTTTAAGTTTAGCTGATCAGGAAAGAGGAGGGGACTGTGGGGAACCTTTGTGCCAGCAGCACACACTTGGAGGAACTGGTTTAACCAACCACTTCTGCACACTGTAAAAATCCTGGCTTTTCTTGGGTGCACTGGCACTTAGGGGTTGTCCCCAGCTGGAGAATGGACTTTGTTTCACCTACTGAGCTCACACTTCCAAGAGACAGAGGAACAGAATCAGCCCAGCTGTATCTAAATCTGAGGTGTGGCTACCTTTAGAACTGGAACTAGGTGTAAAAAAACCATCAATTTCTCTCTGCTTTTTAAATAACTGCTTCATTTTCAACTAAATAGCCACATTTCTGGTTCCAACTACATCTTGTTCTTCAGTGATACCACATACCAGGGAAAAAGAGCTAAAACTCCTTACTCTTCTGATAAAATCCTTCATTCCTTACTCTATTTGTCTATGAGTTAAAATCTTAATACCTGTTCTCCTCTTCTCTGATGGACTCCAATAAATTAAAACCCCATCACTTGAACTCTAATTGGTGTAAGAGCTGAAATTTGTGCCCAACACTCTCTCTAGTGTTACACTTTCTCACTGTTAGATTTTCCCTTCCCTTTCTCTGTGAGATTCCAGTGCTTGCAGCTTTGTGTACTGAGAGCATGAAGTGGTGACAAGAGATCTTTCTGTTGCTCAGGTAGTCTAGTCAAGCACTAAATTAACACATTAGGATAAAAGCAATTTAGGCAACTACTTCAAGAAAATATTTCAGAGTTTAAAAACAAACAGGCAGGCGACTTGCTTTTTGTCACCCCACAGTGCCACTGTGGGCTTACTGCAGTGTATTATGGCAATTCTTACATCAAATTCTTAGAAACATGAGAATACAGCCACAGTTCCAGAACAGAGTCCTTTCAGCCACCTGTTTGCCAGCCTTTGCTGGCTCAAGATGTCAGGGCTGTGACTCCTGTAATTCCATTACATTAAACTGAAATGTAAAAGCGTATTTTTGATGCAACTTTGGGTCACCTGATTGACAAACTGAAAGCAAAAGGAATTCCTGACTCAGTTTCTATTTTGGTTAGGCCTGATAAACTCTTTTATTCTCTGAAAAACAGCACCTTGTCACTGGCTTTATTAACATCACTTCCTGACTGGGGCAAAGCTGAAAGACTGCCTTGACCAAAGATGCCAGCTTCCATGAACACACAGGTTTTCTGAGAACACTGCCAAACCAGGTTCCTTTCTGAGAAGGGAAACACAAAACATTACCTAGCTTAAGGTCAAAAATCACAGCTTTAACACCAAGGAACTGAGGAGGAAACAGCATCAAGGCTGTGTCAATACTTGTTGACAGTAAATCGCAGACTATACCAGCGAGTGAATCACATCACAGGGATACAAAAGAAAGAAAAAAACCAATGACCAATACCACAAAATTATAATTCAATAGTGCCCACAAGCCTGGACCAGAACAAAAAAAGATACAAAAAGAAATTACTCAAAATGAGGCAGTCACTTAAATCCAGGATCCCTCACCTGAAAAATAAACATCAGTAAAATAAAGACCTGCACTTCTCCTTGCCTGGAGCTGCTGGTCCAGAATATATAGTGATGGAGGAGAAGAAAATCCCTCCTGGGCCCTTACAGATGGCCAACAGCAGGACTAAAGCAAGGGCCAGTTCGTGGAGCAAACAGAGATATCAGTAATCGGAGCAGCTGGCAGAGAACAAGCTCATGCTGTGTAGTGAGATTTTATTTGCACTTTGTCACTATGAAAGCACATCTGGACACTTCCCTGACCCCAACCATCTAAAAACAGCCTCTCTGGCTGAATGAAAATGTTTTCTTACCAGTTCCTATCCTCTTTTGCTCACAGACAGGAACTTGCTATTCCAGGGCAGTGAAAATGTCCCCTCCTTTAAATTATGCAAAATATCGACTGCAAACTTCCACATACACTGACAAAAGGCCAGTCCTGGGCCTTGAAACCTTTGTTAGTTCCCCACAGTGAACACAGCCCACTTTGGGAGATCAAGAGCCCTGAGCACAGTGCTGCTTTACCTTAAAGAAGTGAAGGTGTGATTTACCTACAAACAAAAGGGCTAGGACAGCAAGGGAAGTTGTAAACAGGACAGAGGAGGAACAATTCTTTAGTTCACCTACGCCCTTTCATGCACCAAACTTTGCATTTATTCAAGCAAGTTGTTTTTGTTAGAAATACAAATTAGAACTTATCTTGGTACATTCACCACCGTTCCTGTTTCAGTTTAAAAGAATCATCAAACCCTCAAAAGTCCATTGGGACATTGCAAATATGTCTGTTTGTTTAAACTTGAACTCTAAGCAGCTATTCCAACAGCAAACCCTGCATGTCTGTATGTAAAGAGCACAGTAAATCACTAATCCTTCTATTTATTTAAAAAAAAAACCAAAAGAAATCATCAAACTAAGATGATTATATTCATTTGCCTACAGCAAAGACAGTTGGGGTTTTGGTTTTGTTCTTTTATTCCAGATTATATTGACCTCTGAATTGCCTGTGTATTGCTGAAGAACAATTAGCTGAGATGAGTGGAAATCTCAGAAACACAGATTAAAAAAAAATGCACACAAACACTATGGCCAGGCAGCCATTCTATTTTTATTTGATGACAGCAAATCTGTTCCTACATACTAATCAATTTCAGAGCAGCTACATTTAATCTCAGGCTTAATTTACTACATTGAACATCTTTAGTGTATTCTACTTAGCTGTAGAAAGCGAACAGAAAATATATTTTTAAAAATGTCCTAGGCTAAATAAACAAGGGTCCTATCAAAAACTGAATGCAGTAGAATCGCAATAAACCAGGTGGAATTTTGGTCACCCGATACACAAAGGAATCATCCTGTTGCTAACTGGTGAGACTGTCCTCCAAGAAAACAGGGTGCCAAGTTATCAGCCGGTTTCTTGTTTTAAGTGAATGTTTGGGCATACCAAGAACAAGCTTTGGGCTATTCATTTTCATGTTTTCAAATACAGCAGGCATTTAGTCATGCTGTTCTTCCTTGAAACTCTGTCTGTGGCTTATCACCTCATCGTTAACAGCCAATTCAGAAACAGACTGGAATCAGCTCAGTAACATTTCTGCACTTGAGTCATTCATCTAAGTCTTCCTTTTGCCGGAGCTTCTTGCCAGACGCAGTTATTAAGAATTTTATTTCTCCTTCTTATATTCGGAAACTTGTTCATCAATTTGCCTGGCATGTTTGGCTTCCCCTCAGGCACACCCCGGTGTGTGCGCTGAACAGACAATTAAGTACTCGTGGGGAACTGCATTTTCTTTAGAACAAAACGATGACAGAAAAGGACAGCGTGCTCTGAACAACTGTGAGCTGCAGGTATTGGGAAGAGTGTAGACTCCAGATGCTTTAGGGTCTTCCCGCAGGCACAGAACCGCCACCTGCGAGCAAGGCAGGGAAGGGATCGAGATGCGGTATTACCGGGGTGAGCAGACGGGCCAGATGCCACATAGCGTGACATCCGGCAGCTTGTTTGTCTAAGAACTGAGACACCCTTTCTCCTTGCTAACAACGGCGAAAAGAACAAGCACCTCAGCGCTGGTGAGGTCCCCAAATTCCTTTTCTTCACTGTCACTGCCTCTCCCTCGGTCCAGCCTGGCCATCCCTTGCAGCGCTACTCCAGCCCCAGCACGGGACTCATCCCTTCCATCCCTTCTCCCTGCACCTCTCCTCCAGCCCTGGGACACTTCCCTGCGTGTCCCACAGTCCAGCCCCACGCACCAGCCTGCGACATCCTTATTTCACCGCCTTCCCAAGCACCATTCCATCTACGATAACCCCACAGCGCAACTCTCCCTCCTCCCCTCTTCCCGCTCCCACACTGCCGACCCATCCCAGCGCTATTCCCGCCCAAGGCCACTCCTGCACGGTCCCTTCCCCACACACGACTCCCGGGACGCTGCAGCCCTTTCCTCACGCACTGCCCCCACCCCAACACCCCCAGCTGCTCAATCCCAGCCTAGACACAGTCGCGTCCCCCGCAGCACCCTGTCCAAGGATGGACGCTGCACTCTTGTCCCCTGAGGCGCCGGCCCCCGCCCAGCGCCCCCACACCGGCGCCGAGCCCCCTCCCCAGCACCGCCCGCTGAGACCACTGACCCGCACCCCACTCACAGACACCCTTCGACAGTCCCAGGCACTAACCCCCATCCCAATCGCTGACATTCCCCCTAACCAGAC
>VZRH01001687.1:229156-256853 GCA_013397555.1 Urocynchramus pylzowi | reverse complement strand
TGCTGCGGGGGGCTCGGAGCCCCGGTGCGCCGAGCGGCCGCGGGGTGCGCGGAGCGCCCGGAGCGCGGACGGACCCGGCGTGCACGGAGGGGCTCCGGGCTGCAGGGACCCCCAAAGCACAGAGTGGCTGCAGGGTGCTGGGGTCCCCCAATGCATCCTGTGGCCATGGAGTGCACGGAGCGGCTCCAGGGTGACGGGACAAGCTCTGGGCTCCCGGGACGCCCAGTACACGGAGCGGCTCCGGGGTGCCGGGACAAGCTCTGGGGTCCTGGGACCCCCAGTACACGGAGCGGCTCCAGGGTGACGGGACAGGATCTGGTGTGCCGGGACCCCCAATGCACTGAGCGGCCATGGGGTGCACGGAGCTTCCCAGCGCATGGAGAGGCTCTGGAGTGCGCGGAGCCCCCAGTACACAGAGAGATCCCGGAGTGCAGGGACAGGCTCCGGGGTGCCGGGACCCTCCAATGCACGAGGGGCCACGGGGTGTGTGGAAGCCCCCAGTGCACGGACGGAGCTCGGGGTGCACGGAGCGACTCCGGGGTGCGGAGACCCCCTAATGCACAGAACGTCCGCATGGTGCACGGAGTCTCCAGAGGCACGGACGGGTCCCGGGCTGCGTGGAGCGGCTCCGGGCGCAGGGACAGGCTCCGGGGTGCTGGGACTCTGAATGCACGCAGGGGCCGTGAGTTGCACGGAGTCCCCGGTGCACGGAGCGGCTCCGGGGTGTCGGGGCTCCACAAAGCACGGAGCGGCCGCGGGGTGCACGGATTTTTGCAGTGCATGGAGCGGCTCTGGTTTGCAGGGATAGGCTGTGGGGTGCCGGGACTCCCCAGTACACGGAGTGGCAATGAAGTGCACGGAGCTTCCCAGTGCATGGATAGGCTCCGGGATGCACGGATCCCCCGGCACACAGAGTGGCTCTGGCGTGTCGGGATCCCCAAAGCACAAAGCGGCCACAGGGTGTGCGGAGTCCCCCGGTGCACGGACGGACCTTGGGATGCATGGAGCGATTCTGGGGTGCAGGGACACCCCAAAGCACAGAGCAGCCGTGGACTCTCCCAGAGTACGGATGGCCCTGGGTTCATGGAGCGGCTCCGGGGGCAGGGACAGGCTTTGGGGTGTTGGAACCCCGCAATGCACAGAGTGCCCGTGGGGTACACAGGATCTCTGGTGCATGGATGGACCCTGGGGGTGCACAGAGCAACTCTGGGGTGCCGGGACCTCACAAAACATTGAGTGGTCACAAAATACAGGGGTGCATGGAGCACAAAACATAGGGGAGCACAGGCTGTGGAGTGCTGGGACTCCCCAGTGTATGGAATGGCCAGGGAATGTACTGAACTTGCCAGGGCATGAATGGGTTTCAGGTGGCACGGGCTGCTGCAGTGCATAGAGCAGCCCCGAGGTTCATGGATGCAGTGGGGGGCACTGGGAATACTCCCCCAACCCCACTCAGAGCATGAACAGTCCTGGGTGCAAAGAGGGACCCTGGGTGCATGGATGGGTCCTGCTAAGCCTGTTTTTCCTTTGCTTTGGACTTCACTCCCTTTAGCTGAGGTGAAGGGAGAAAACAGCTTTTCTTTCCCCAGTGTGTGCCTCCCTAGCAGCAGCTTCATGCCTGATCCAGCTCAGCACTGTGTATGCCAAATTTGGGGTAATGTCTTGCACCTCCAAACTGTCACTGTGCACCCTCCTGCGAGCTGGGCTGTGGTGGGAGTTCAGGCTAATGCCATGTACTGCTCCTTTCTCCAAATCCAGGATGCGCTGCTGCTGCACCCCATTTCTGAGCACCCAAGCAAGGAGCAACAGTCCCTGACCAGGGGATTCTGTCTTGTCCCTTGCAGAGAGTGAAGTGCAGCCAGGGGCTTGAGTCAGCCCCTTGAATGTCAGATGGGGCTGGAGCTGCCTGAAGTTTGGCACATCCTGATTTGGAAGCTCAGGGATCAACGGTCGCGGTCACGCAGGGGTTTATCGCAGCTTTGCTGTGCCAGCCCTTTCGCAACAGCAGTGGTGAAATCGGGGTGAGGAGTTGCTGCTAAGAAAGTCGATATTAGCAGTTAGGGGAGGAAGAAAAAAAACCTTTTCCTTCCTGCTCCCCCCTCGCTGGGTTAGTGTTTTGCGGTTCAGATGGCTTCCCTGATGTCCCATGAAAGTTTTGTTTGTTCTGCAGCCCCCTTCCTCTGAGCAGTCTGCACCTGCCCGAGAGCACAGCCACATGCTGTGTGAGACCCAGCCCCTGCCAGGCCAACACCTCAAAAGTGATCGGTCTGTGAGATGGGGGAGCCTGGGGGCTCTGTAGTTGCATAAAAATCCCCTTTCTTACCCAATGCAAACCCAAAATTGTGCATTGAGGGGTTGTGTGAGGAAGGACTCGTCTCACTAGGTGTGGAGCCAAGAAACCACTGTTGCTGTGAGGTATCATAAATGGGGGCTCCTTTGATTTGGGGTAAAACCAATACTTTTGGACTTTAATAGTGAAATAGCTGGCCTTTGTGCTGTTTTATGGCCAGGCAAATTTAGGATAATGTTTCTGGCTGTGTCCCATCTAATTAAAGTTCAATGTTCAGGTTGTGATGCCAGTTAAGTTAATTAGTCAGTGTCTGGGGTGACACCCCAATGCTTGTGCAAGCTGGCTTCAAGAAATGATGGAGAAGGAGCTCAGAGTCTCTGCCCAGGATGGTCTCAGCTGTCAGTTTGCACTGGCAGGGGGCAGCTGCTGTTTGTAATGGACACGTTTGTGTTCTCTTGTTAGAGCTCTCAGGAGGGAGCAATGTTACCTCTGAAAGCAAAGCTGAGGCTTCCCTTGCACAGCAGGGATGTGTAGGAGACACACCAGGATTTGGTTCTGCTGGACAAATCTCTCTTGCTTAACTGTGCCATAAATCTGTGGCACTGGGGCTTGGGACTGGTACTGGATGAGGCTCCTCGCTTGGCATCCACCTTCACACCCATCCCTGCCCTGCCAGGACAGCAGCTCCTGGTGTGGCAGAGGTACACCTGGGTGTGGGAGGGGGATTAGGAGAGGATAACTTGTTTCTCTGTTTCTATTTTGCTTTAATTGAAGCCAGATTGGGTGTTTACCCGCAGCACTTGTCCCTGGGCAGCTGCAGGAGCAGAGTTCCCAGGTGTGGAGGGGACACTGAGATGACCAGCCTCAGGGGCCTTGGACTGTGGGGCTGGGACAGCTCGGGGGCGTGGGGCTGGCACAGGGTTGGGGCTTAGGGCTGTAAGCTGCTTGGGGAGAGCTGGCTTTGCGTTTATACAACACCTCTGGGGGCGGGCCCTGCGAGCACCTCTGTTGGAAATGAGAATACAGCTCCTGCCCTATGTCCTACTGCCCCAGAGAGGACTGAGCAAACGTTGGGCTTTGCTCTGTATTTATCTACTGCTTTTAGAGGGAGCTCTTTGTTCTCTGACCTTGGAAACTTAGGTGGGACTGGCCAGTGCCCGTGTGCTGCTGGTACTGCTCCATGTGTGTTGTCTTGTTGGCTTCTGTAGTGCTGGGCAGTGTCTTTGGGCCCTTGGGTTGGCTGAGAAAATGCTGTGGTCGCTGCCCACTTCACCCATACTGGGGTCCTCAGCTGTGCTGTGGCTCAGTGCCTTGGTTTTGTTTGGTGGGCTTACAGTAAACAACTTGAAATGTAATTTTTTTTTTTTTTTTTGCATGAGATGCTGCTCCTCAGTGCTCTGCTTCTCACCAATGTTTGCCCTGCCCCTGTTTTTAAAAGTGGATGTTTTGTTGGTTGGTTTTGCCCCTGGTCTGGCTGGGGTTGGAGCTGAGGAGGGAGAGGTGGGAGTCATGGTAAGGCAGGGGCTGTGACAGCACCAGTTTAGACTGATTTAAAGTGCTGCTTCACCTCTAATCACTGATAAATGGATGGGCTGGGAGCCTTGTGAGCTCTTCCTGCTTCATTACAGTGGAGTTGCCCATGCTGAAGCTTTCCCCATCCCTTTAGGGTACCCAGCTGCTCCAAGAAGCTGTCCCACCTTACCAGAATGAGGGCAAAGAGAAGAAACTGCCTCTCCCCGGGTCAGAGCAAGTCTTTTGGGAACACTGGTACTGCCCATGTCCTGCCAGCCTCTGCACAGCTTTGCTTGCCCCTTCCTTGGCTGGCCTTGCTTGGCTCTCCTGCTGGGTGGGTGACATGAGAGCCTCAGGAGCTGTTGGGTGTCTGCTGGCCACGTTGCAGGTGTGCAGCAGTGACCTGTTGCTCTGGCCAGCTTTTGCAGAGTCACAGTGGTTAGTGAGGGCTGGGATGTAAGCTCAGCCTCTGGTTTTAGAGAACTTCTGTTTTCTTTAAGTTTTTAACTTGCAGAAGCAAGAGAAATGACTAATCCTGGGGGAGTGTGACCTGTCTTGAACTCCACCTCTCCAGGTAAACTTGCATGACAGCAAGATTTTAGCTGGTTGAAGTGCTGCAGGTGTGGCTTTTTCCACAGCTGCCGAACTCTGGATTTGCTGCACATGAGGAAAGAGCTCCAGATCTGTCTAATGTCCAAGAGATAATGCACAACAGCTCTGTGCCTGCATCTCTGGTTGTCTTCATATCTTCCTCATCTGAAGTCTCTGTGGTGAGGCTGGGCCTCTTTAAGTCAATTTAAGCTTTGGATCCCATCCAAAGGAAACGAAGTACACTGAAAATGGGAAGTGCAGAAGGCTGCAGGTCACTTACAGGGGATTAGAAACTGAGTTGATAATAAACAGAGACCGATGTGGCAGAGAACATGTCTTGCAGAAGAAACACAAGTGCACACCCATCCACCCTCAGCCTGCAGCACCTTTTAGGAGTGTATCTGTGTTAGAGATGACAGGGCAGTGATCCTTCTTAAATCAGGCAATATGCAGAGAAAGGCCAGGATGGAGCTGTGGTTAAAATTTCACCCTCTTCAGCACGTGTTGCCAGGCTCACCCACCTTCCAAGTTTTCCTGGACTCTCCTATAGGCAGCTTTACACTCTGTTTTGGAAAACATTTTTTATTATTCACAGGAACAGCTGCTGTGCTCTCTGCTTTGGCTGCTGGTGCATCTGTGCTGTTTACTAATGATATGGTTGGCAGCAAATGCAGCCTTTTACTGTGTGGCTTCCTTGGGAGATTTTATCTTGAGGTTGTTTCCCCTTCTTCCTCTGTGGCATTGTCTGAAATTCACAGCTTTCCGGCAGGAGAGCTTTCATGGAATGCCAGCAACCACCAGTGAGTGTGCATTGAACACCCTGAGATTGGACTGTGCTGGTAATTAGCAAGCACATGTCCTTTAATGAGAGGGAGAGTTGATTAAAATCCCTTGGCTGCAGACCACGGCCGTGCCCTCGCTGGCACAGCGTGTTCCCTGCCTTGCCTGCAGAGTGCTGAGATGCTGTGTCCACGTGCATCCCTGGACAAGGCTCCTCTTGCATGTGTTTATGATGCCAGTTTTACTGGGAAAGTGGAGCCTGGAGCCTCCAGTAACAGCATTCCTCTGTCTCTCTCTGATTTGCAGAACAATCAAGTTCTTGGGATCGGAAGCGGATCTACGATTGTACACGCGGTGCAGCGATTAGGTAGGATGCTCCCCTTCCTGTCCCTCCCACCACAAAAAGTCCCCTTTTCCATCTGCCCCAACTACTTGAAAAACACCCTAAACCACCTGTGTGCTGACTTAGAGCTGATGCCTTGGGTCTGTTCACTGGCTGCTGTGTCCTGCTTGAAGCTGAAGGTTAAAACTGGGCCTTGGGCTCCAGATTTATAGCCTGAGAGTCCTGAGGAGGTAATGATTTGCCACCTGTTCCTGACAGCCAGGAAAAGCTCTCCACTGGCACCCACCACAAACTGGAGCTGAACTCCTTGGTCTGGTTCCAGCTTTGCCAGCTCTGCCCAGTGCTGACTTGCTGTGTGGCTCGGGGCCATGCAGCTGCTCTGCTTCCTTTAACCCCTTTGCCTGTGGCTCATTTTGCTCCCCACATCCACAGGATTCACACTGAGGGCCCTGCTGAGGTGTAATGAAAATGAGGAATGTGAAATCCTGCTGCATTTTATTTATGTACCCTGCAGCCAGGTTTACCTGCTTGCTCCAGGTGCAGGGGTTTGCTCAGGGAGTGATTCAGAAAATTTCAGCAAAATATTCAAGTGAGGCAAATGCAGTTTTGCAGAGTGAGTGTGAGGGTAATTACTGTCACGGCTCATTACAGAGGATGAACAGGTTTAAAGTTCCTTTGCAGGGCAGTCTCAGCCCTAGATCTGCTTGTGGAGGTGCTGAACTTTGGATGTCATTGGATGCAGAGCAGCTGTGGGGGCCATGGTGGGTTGGGAGTTCAGGATCAGCCCTCTTGTTCTTGGGGGTCTTCCTTGGATACAGAGGGGGAACCAAAGAATCATTAAGGTTGAAAAATACCTCCATCCTCAAATCCAGTGCAGCACCACTGTGTTCACCACCAAGCCATACTCTCAAGTGTTACATCTACACTTCCAGGTGTGAAGATTCCACCACTTCCCTGGGCAGCACAGTTCAGTTTGTCCCCCCTGGGTGGCTCTGCCTGTCTGGGGAGTCCCCTGGTGACCTTCAGCTCCCTTGGGCAGGGCTGTCCTGCAGCCCAGAGCAGGCTGAGTTCTGAGCAGAGCCCAGCCCTTCCCTGTGCAGGGACACAGCAGGGCTGGGGCTGCCCCTTGTCACCCATTTCCCCACTCTGTGTGTGATGCACTTCATTGTCTAGGAGCTGCTGTTCAGCCTTTGGGCTTGGCTCAGTTCTGCAACCACTCCCTCCTTGAGCACAGAATCAATCTCTAAATAAATGGCTATTGTATTTGAAGAGGAGTGGCTGTTCCAGGCTGCAAATTCTGGCTTTTCATGTCTCCTGATTGCTTTAGAATTGGAATGTGGCTTGTAACAACATCCAGCCCCATGTATTGCATGTTCAGTCCTTCCAGCAGCAGCATTACCTTGGAGCATGTAGCTCATGTGCTTGCTCTGATGCACGAGCTCTTGCTGGCTCTTGGGCTGTTGGCTTGTGCCTGAGTATTATAATTACTAAAATAACATTTTATCCATAATGATATCTTAGTAATATATTTTAGTCATTTGAGGTTAGCCTGGGGGAGGAAATATTTCCTTCCATTTAATGGAATACTGTACTTTATTAGTTCTTTCCCTGCTATATATTTAAATGTTCTATAATAAATTAATGTGATGTCCCCAGGGCAACAAGCCAGCAAACCTTTCAGACAGCTGCTGGAGCTCTGTGTTTACATGGAGAGCAGCAAAAACCTGTCTAATGGAGTGAGAGAGGGGATGGGGCCGATTTCCCAGGTGAGGATTTGCTGATGGGGCTCCTCTGCTGCTGGAGACATAAAGGTTAATGGCTCATGGTGGCTTGGGCTGGGCCAGAGTGGGTGTTTAAACATTTCTGACTGTTGAAACTGAGCCTCAGCCCATGGAGGGGGGCACCTGTTTGCGTTGTGAGCACGACTGAGTTATTTGCAAGCCAAGCAAGTAATTGCAGTGAATCAGAGGGGCTGCACTGAACTGAGGTTTCTTAAAGAGAAAGTTGCTGTGTTTCTGCCTTGTGCAACGAACAAACCAAGGCTTCTGCTTTTTTCCTGCAGCTGAGCGAGTTAAGGAGGAGAACCTGACAATTGTCTGCATCCCTACATCCTTTCAGGTGAGTGCTTTCCTCCTTTGCTTCTTGCCAGTCCAAGCACTCCTGCAGGGGATCTCCCCCTGGGCTGGGGGAGGCCACCTTGCCTCTCTCTGGTTCACAGTGAAAGCAGTCATGGTGCAGCTACAGAAAGACCTCACAAAGAAGGTGATGGTGCTGTGTTACCCTGACCTGAGCTCGGGGCTGGGAGGTGTATTTGGAGCCAGTGTGGTCAGGCTGGTTGTGTCAGGGTTGGTGCCGTGGCTTCCTCTGGATCCCACTTGCAGGAAAATGCTGCTTAGTGGTGAACCAGACTCGTAGTGCAAAGCTCACTGGAGACACTTTGTCTCCTTTGAGTCTGTATCAGCCCTGACAGCTGTAAAGAATAATAGTAAGCTCTGGTGTTTTCAGCAGGAACTTCAAATACATCAGCTGGATTTGATAAAAAATTGCAGAAGAGAAATTGTCTTAACCTCTTGTTTGCTGTGCAGCCTTTCCAGGAATTGGTTCATACCAAGCTAGATGTTGAGAGGGCTGGAGGGAGAGGGAGAACCTGGACTGGTAGTGGAATACAGATCTGCTGGAGAAGCTTCTGAGCATCTCCCATGCCTTTGGCAACTGGCTTTGGTCTCTTTGCCTCTGTTTCCTGAGGTGGGAACCTCCTTCTGGGCAGGCAGAGGTGACATGGTCGGGACCACCCGAAGGGTCTTCAAGGCTGGGTGGCAATACCCCAGTCAAGGAATTGGGCATGTGTCCTTCTCATGGTCCTGGTGTGGGCCTGGGGACTACTCCTGTCACAGCCTTGACACCGTGAGGGCAGTCAGGCAGTGTGGCAGGCGGGGCAGAGCCTGTCCTGTGAGGTGTTCAGGGACTGGCTGGATACAGGGAGCTGGCCCTGCTCTGACCTGGAGGTTGGATAGAGACCAATCTGAATTATCCTAAAATCTTAGGAAAACCTAACATCCTCTTACCCTGCAGTTGTTCAGGTGTGGGGATGACATGGCTCTCTCTTCCCAGCTTTTGAAAACAACTGGGGTATAGTGCAAGTTGCTGCAAAGGCCAGAAAGTGAAAAAAAAAAAAAATTTAACCTTTATTGGTACTTCTGTTGATTATATAGACTGTGGTGAGAATCTGTTTTTGATCTGTCTCAAATGATTCCCACCCTGAAATGCCATGTCCCCTTTGAATTTAGGAGAAGTGCTCTGAGTTCAGTTTAAAGAAAATATTGATGAAGCTCTTGTAGTGAGCGTGGGCTGGAGCCTGTCCTGCTTTGAAATATTGTCATAGATCATTTAACACCACTGAGTTTCTTACCAGTAAAACAAAAAGTTGCTATTAAAGGGGAGAGAGAGACTGTACACCTGCAGGAGCTGAAATTCCCAACATGGGGCTGCCTTGTATCTCTTGCAGTCCCTTAGACTTCAACCAATTCTGAGTGGAGTGTTCCCAGGTCAGCAAAACAGCATTTTATTTTCACTATGTACAGGTGTAGATGGCTGCCTGAGGTCACTGGCAAGGAAGAGTTGGTTTCAGTGGGCTTTTATACTCCTTCCTTCCCTGTTGTCAGGTCATTAATCCATCACCATCAGTAAAGCTAGAGCAGGGTAAGTATCTGTCCCTGGCGCTTGCGTTGTCTCTCTCACCGGGACGTGTGCCGAGAGCACGGAGTGGGACTGCTCCTGTCCAGTGCTGTGCAGTTACCACCACTTCCCCTCAGTCATGGGAGCTCTGCTTTTGATTCCCACTGCTCCCATTGCCTTGCAAGCAGAGCCTGGAGAGAGCCAAGCCACCTCGTTGCCACACCGCTGACTCAGCCTGTTCAGGGTCTGGCCTGCATGTGCAGCACAGTGTTTTTCAATGCTTTGAGTTTCCCAGATCCCTGAAATCTGTTGTGGGCACCATGTGATGAATGCCAACCCACTGATTTTTATTCCTATCATCTTGTGAGTCCTTAAGGCCCCACAGCCCAGGGGTGTTTAAAACTGCATGCTGTGATATGCCATGATAAACTATTCAAATCTTATCTCATTGCCAGGAGTGCCACCTGCTAATTCTAATGTTTCTGAGATGCCAGTACCTGTGACTGATGCACTTTGTTAGTGTTAGTGGGTAGAACTCAGGGGAATCAGCTGATCCAGGCTGTTGCACTGGGGTTTCTTGGTCTAGCTGCAGCATGGTAGCAAGTTTGGACTGAGCAGAGTCTGTGCAAGGAGGGAATCTCACTTGAATGGTGATTAGTAACACAGAAAATTCAACCAGTTAGAGATTCTGCAGATGACACCAAGTTGGGTGGGAATGTTGATCTGCTGGAGGGCAGGAAGGCTCTGCAGGGGATCTGGACAGGCTGGATGGATGGATGGATGGATGGATGGATGGATGGATGGATGGATGGATGGATGGACCAAGGCCAAAGGTCTGAGCTTCAACAAGGCCAGGTGCTGGGTCTGCACTTTGGCCACAACAACCTCCTGCAGATCTCCAGGCTGGGGCAGAGTGGGTGGAAAGTGGCCCAGCAGAAAAGGCCCTGGGGGTGCTGGGAACATGAGCCATCATGTGCCAGGTGGCCAAGGAGGCCAGGGGCACCTGGCCTGTGTCAGCAATAGTGTGGCAGCAGGACCAGGGCAGGGATTGCCCCTCTGTACTGGGCACTGCTGAGGCCACACCTTGAATCCTGTGTTCAGTTTGTGCCTCATGACAGGAAGAGCACTGAGGGGCTGGAGCATGGGAAGGGAGTGGAGCTGGGGAGGGGTCTGGAGCACAGGTGTGATGAGGAGCAGCTGAGGGGCTGGAGAAGAGGAATCTTCTCACCCTCCACAACTCCCTGACAGGAGGGAGCAGCCAGGTTGGGGTTGGCCTCTTCTCCCAAGTAACAAATAACAGGGCAAGAGGAAATGGCCCCAGGTTGAGCCAGGAGAGGTTTAGATTGGATAATAGGGAAAGTTTCTTCACTGAGAAGGTGGTCAAGCACTGAACAGGCTGCCCAGGGCAGTGGTGGAGTCACACCCCTAGAGGGATGTAAAAGCCTTGTACATGGGGCACTTGGGGACATGGTTAGCAGTGGCCTGGGCAGTGCTGGGTTTAGGGCTGGACTCGATGTTGGTGAACCTGGGTAAACAATTCTGTGATTGCCTGTTGAAGCTGAGGGACTGAGCCCAGGGCAGCTCTGGGTGCCCTGTGTTGTGTTGCCACTAGAGGGAAACAGCCACTGCAGGACACCTGGATCAGAGCCACCAAGCAGCTGTTTCAGCAGATTCCCACACTTTTCCCACGAGTTGTGCATTTGTTGTTTACTTTTTAGCTTATTTCCAATATGAAAAATGTTTTCTCTGTAAGTTCCACATTACTGTGGTATAAATATTTAATTTTCTTGGTCCCATTTTTCAGCTGAAGGAGATAAGGAGGGCTGGATGGGTGTGAGGGAGAACGATGTCCAAGCTGAAACAACATAGGATTTAAAAATTCCATATCTGCTTTAGTGCTTAGATACAAGTGATTCCCAGCAAGCTGATGAGGCCTCCTGCTGTTGTGTGGAGACACCCAAACCCAGGAGTTGTGTTGTACCACCTGAGCATTTTAGTTCAAATCAGCAGCAGAATTTTCTTTTGATTAAACTCCTCTGGTGTGGAAACATCATTTTCTCCTTGCTGTGTGTTCCTGCTGCAGGCTCTCCACAAGCTCAGAGTGGAGCAGTGGAGCTCTCCCAGGGAGGCTCCATCCTTGCTGCTGCCAGGGAAGGACACCAAGAGTCTGTTTTCCTTTCCTGCCACTGGTAAATGGTGTTTGTTGATTTCTTGGTGCACAGGCTCGTCAGCTGATCCTGCAGAATGGCTTAACACTGAGTGACTTGGACCGAAATCCAGAGGTAAGTGGGACCACAGAGGTGAGACCTCACCTGACCTTCCTCTCACCTGGTCCTTCAGAAACCATCCAGGCTCCTTAGTCCTCCCCTGAGGCTGAGTTTGGGCAGCCATGCTGCAGAACATGAGCTGGGACAACAGGAAACAGCCTCAAGTTGTGCCACAGGAGGTTCAGATTGGATATTAGGAAAAATTTCTTCACTGAAAGATTGGTCAAGCAGTGGAACAGGCTGCCCAGGGCAGTGGTGGAATCAACATCCCTGGAAGTGTTCAAAGATGTGTAAATTTGATGCTTAGGGACACAGTTTAATGGGAACCTGCAGGGCTTGTTGAATGGCTGGACTCAATGATCTTAAAGGTGTTTCCTAATCTTAATGATTCCATGATTTGAACAAGTTTAGTTTATTTTTCCCCCAAGTTCTTTCTTAGTTCTTGTCCCTTTAGATGGCAAGAAGGCTGCTGGGTTGTGTTGCCTCCAGGTGCTTGGCATCTCTTCCAAGATGAGGCTTGAGACAGGGATATTGCTGAGCTGTCAAAGATTTTTCCTGGGAAAATCTTGTACACTGGTCCTTAAACAACACCAGAGGCTAAAGAGATGTGCCTTGCAGGCCAGCAGTTGGCTTGGGTTTCTCTTCTCTCACATGCCTGTGGTTGTTAGAGGGGCTTGGGTGGTCTCAGGGCATCCTTGGCTGGCCCATCAGACACTTGTCTCTGCTCAGGCTGGCACCAAGCTGGTCCCAGCTCTGGTGGCATTTGTGACTTCTGCTTGGGACTCTCCACCTGGAGCTGCAGCAGGAGCAGGGCCTGGATGCTGCACAGGAGGGATTTCCACATCCATTTTCTGCTCTTCCCACAGCTTGATGTTGCCATCGATGGAGCAGATGAGGTGGACTCTGACCTCAACCTTATCAAAGGTGGCGGGTGAGCCTTGCTGTCTGTCTGTCTGTCTGTCCCAGTGCTGGCTGGGGGGCTCTGGGGGGCTCTGGGGGCTCTGGGATGGGCTGGAGGGGATCCTGCAGGGCTGTGTGTGCACCCACCATGGGAGGTGGCTCCTGGACAGCGCTGCCAGGGACAAGGGGCACAAAGTGAGGGGTGGGGATAAGGAGGATAAGGTGTGGGGCAATGGCAGCTCCAAAACCAGCAAGAACATATTAGAGGGGACTGGATTTCAAGGCCATTAGGCACAGTGAGGAGCAGTCTGATGTTTTCTGGTTTTGTGTTTATTTTTTCCCCCTTGCAGGGGCTGCTTGACACAGGAGAAGATAGTTGCAGGATTTGCAAAGTGCTTCATTGTTATTGCTGATTACAGGTGAAGATATTACTGTTCATAATACCTTACTCCTCCATGGGAGGTTTCAGATGGTGCTGTGTTAGGCCATTATTGTCATTCCAGTGGTTACTGGAGAGCAGGAATGGGTGGAAATGAGCCTGGCTCACAGTATTTCAGCAATTCAATTTATCTTTTTTTCTTAATTTTCAACTCAGCAGGCCTGCTTGGGAGTCAGCAGAGCTTGTGGGGAAGTGGCAGTTCTGCTCTCTGAGCTCAGTGATTGTCAGCATGGGATAAATTTACCAGCCATGGGGCTGTGGCAAAAACAACTCCTGTTCTGCTTGTCCAAAACATGTCAAAACAGGGCTTTTGAGTGGATAGAGCATTGTGCATTAAACTGGCTCTTGCTGCACCAGGGCACACATGGACTGGCCCTGTGTCCTCCTGAGCCTCGTGCCTGAGGGGTTTGCCAGGGAGCTGGGGTGATGTTCATGGTGTCAGCAGTGTAATGTCCAGCACTAACCCCACCTCAATCTGTGCCCTCAGGAAAAAATCTGACAGCCTTGGGGAGCAGTGGAAGAAGGGAGTTCCTATCGAGGTCATCCCCATGGCTTATGTCCCTGTCACCAGAGCCCTGACCAAAAAATTCGGTGGTGTCGTGGAGCTGCGGATGGCTGTTAACAAAGCAGTGAGTGTCCCTGCCAGCCCTGCTTCCCCTGAGGAACCACCTCAACGTGGGCAAAGGGAGGACCACAGGTCTGGCCCTTCATCTGGTGAAATCTGGGCTTTCACTCCCACAAGTGGCATCTTGTGTAACTCCTCCTTATCATACTTTGGTTACTGAGTTGTGTATTTATGTGTTCAGGCTGCTCATTGAAAGCCTCTCTGGCTTTGACTCCTAAAGAAGCTCCCTGGAGCAGGGAGCAGAGGGATTGCCAGCCTGGGTCTGACCTGCTGCTCTGGGGGTGTTGGGGGGCTGCAGGGCAGTCTGAGCTGCCAAAGAGGGTCTCGAGTTGGTGATGGTTTCACTGACAGGTTTATTGTAGGGACAGCCCCAGTTTACTTGAATGGTGACTCTAAACCATTGCAGTGGGGACAGCTGGTCCAGTGAGGGCTGTGACAGTCCCTGGCTGGGATCAGGAGGCACAGGGCTCATGCCATGACAACTGGGTTTGCTTCCAGGGCCCTGTGGTGACAGACAATGGGAACTTCATCCTGGACTGGAAGTTTGACAAGGTTCACGAGTGGCATGAAGTGAACACTGCTATCAAAATGATACCAGGTGATGTCTGTGATTTTTTTTAAAAACCACAAAAGCTGGCTGAGGCTTGGTGTGTGATAAGTCATCTGGACTGTGACAGCTCTCTCCTGGATATGAGGAAATGTGTGTGTATGTGTGTGTGTGTATTTGCTGCCCTCCTGCAGGTCCCTGCATTTGTTTCTACTCCAGAGAGCAGTCAGCTCAGTTGGTACAATTGTGCCCATGGGGCTTTTCCCACACAATGGTGAAAACCTGGAGTGGTGCTGGTTGATGTTGACACTGTTTCCCATTAGGCACAACAGTCCTGTCCTCTTCCTTACTCTCCTTGTGCCCTTTTGGAGAGGGACTTTCAGTGGAAACACCGCTGCACTCTGGAGGGAGGGTTTGCACTGTGCTAAGTATTTTCCAAGAGCTGCTTGGAGCTCTGCATCCCATTCCCATTGGGAAGCCCTCCCTGCTGGCCTTGATGTGAGGATAAAGTGTACTCAAGCTCTTGCTGGGCTCAAGCAGCAGTGGCTGAGTGCTCTGCTTGCAAACAAAACAGCCTCTTTGCAAGGACTCCTGCCTTGCATGAGACCTGCTGCCCAGGTGAGAGCTGCCTCTGGACCATCCAGCTCTGCCCAGGGCACTGGCACTCTCTGAGCTTCAGGGAAGCAGCATCTGGATGTCTTTCTGGTTATCTTGGCAAAGCCTGTCCCTGAAGTCCTGCCTTCACACAGCTGCCTTCACTGACTGCTCATGTGTTGCCAGAATATGCAGGAACAGGTTGGGATCTTGTTGCACAAATGCCAGCATCCCCACAAGGCAGCCATCTATTGTCCTGGCTCCACAACTGAAACACCAGGCCAGGCAGAGGCTCTGGCCAGTGGTTTTGCTTCCCTCAGTAGTGCTTATCACAGAATCACAGAATTGGTTGGGTTGGAAGGGATCTCTGGTGACCACTGCTGGTCTGGGCTGCCCCTGGTGCAGTGCTCCTTGTCCTAACCCAGTTGCTGCCCATGGCTGTACAAATCTCTGTGTCATTAGAGCTGTGTCTGTGCAAGAGGCAGACAGTGCCTGGTTGCTCTGCACAGCAGGAGCTTCTTCCCTGAATTTCTTGTTCTTGTTTGAGAAGGGAATAGTAAATAATGGGACCTGTTTTCTGCTCAGAAATGGACCTGATAATGGAGCTTCTTCCCTACCCAGAAGTGGATGAGCCTAAATGTGTGGCTGTTAAAGCCTAAATGCAGTGCTGGTAGAAGGGTTTTGGCCACCTTGTACTTGTGGTAGCCCTTGTCTCCATTTCTATCCACCTTCCTGACCTCTGGCTGTGTCTCAGTGATGACTGTGAAGTTAGGAGCACCCCATAATTAAATGCAATCAAAAGTACATTTACAAATGGGCTACAGATTGCAGAGGTAGCACTGGAGCTGCCGAGTCTTAACATTTGAACAAATGTTAGCCAGGTGATCTCTCACAGGGAAGTCTTTCAGGTGAGTTTAAAGGCAGAGGGAGTTATCCCCAGCCCTGTGGGTGTGTGCAGCTTCCTCTTGCTCCCGTGGGTCATCAGACAGCAGAAACTGCTTTTCTCATGGTTGTGTTGGTGCAACAGTGGTGGCTGGGGCAGCGTGAATGTCGGGGGAGCTTTGGGAATTGTTCCTCAGTCTCTGGAGAGATTTTGCTGGAAGTGGCTGCATGGAAAAGACTTCCCAGTGTGGCTGATCCAGAGTGGACACTTGTCCAAGCCTCTGATGGAGGCAGTGGTGCTTCTGAAGGAGCAAAGCCACGGGCAGGGCAGAGCACACCTGAGTGTGCTGAGGGGTGGCTGTGGCAGTAACCAGCGACCTGTCGTTCGCAGGCGTGGTGGAGACGGGGCTGTTCATCGACATGGCCCAGCTGGTGTACTTTGGGATGGAGGACGGCTCCGTCAGCGTGCGGGAGAAGCCGCCCTGCTGACAGGGCCCGGCTGTGCCAAGCCCACGTTTTGCCTTAAGGAGCAGCGGCCGCCGCAGGAGACCCGCGGGAAAGCCCATCAGGATCCGCTGATGTGATACTGAATGTCTTTTTTTTTAAGAAAAACAAACAAACAAAAAAATAGATTCTATTTATATATATATATATTTTTACTTTACAGGAATGTCGTCTTTTTTTAATGAGTCGTTTCAATGAATTGCTTTAACGTTTTTATTTTCTTTTCTAAGAAATACTTACCAAAAACATTACTCCCTGGTTTTGTGTTTGGAGGTTTGGTTTTTTTTTTTCTTTTTTTCAAAGAGAACTTGAATCCTTCTGGTTGCTCATAGCACTTAATGATGGGGGTCAGAAATACAATCTTAATGCATCGTTCCTAACTATCCTGGCTGGGAGGGTGATATATGTAACGGGAGCATCCAGTTGGGACCTGCTGATGCCTTATTTGGAACCTTTTTGGTTCAGTATTTTATGCCTTTTATTTTTCTATACCACTGTTTTTTAATAGTTCAGGATGTCTGGTTGTCCTCTGTGCACATGACAATTCTCTGAGCCTGGGGTGGTCTCTACATCCCCCTCTCTGGGAAACTAATAAGGGCCTTTTCTGGGCTTCTGTATGGAGGAGACATTCATCCTTTGAGCCAAACTCTGCTCTCATTGAATTCAGTACCTCTGATTAAAATCTGTCCTGTAGCTGGAGATGTTTGGGACTTTGTCCTTGTAGACCAAGAGCAGAACTGGGTGCTTGATGAAGCTTACAGGAGCATATTTTAGCAGCTTAGGACAGCATGGAATAGTGTTCAGTGGCAAATGATCTGGTTGGAATGAAGGTTCATGATTTGGTTTGCAATGAAGGTTAATTATCACCCCTCACAGCTGGTTGATTGGTGGAAGGATAGAGCAGAACGCACAGGAAAACGGAGTCTTCCTGCCTAAATTTTCCACGTGTAGCAGGAGAGAGACACTCCTTCAATATCTCATTTTTGGTGTATAGGTGCTTTGCATGGTTCTGGTGTCGAAATGCAAGCCCTCTCTTTGTGTTTTAGACACTGAAATAAAGAGCTCTTATACCAGACTTGGTGGTAATTTTCTTCTCAAAGTAACTTATTTTGTGGATAATGGGGTAGATCACGGTCAGACCAACTTCTGCTGACTTCCCCCTTGCAAGAATCCCTCACCCTGGCCAAATCCACCCTTCTGCATTTGATTTCTTTTTGCTCAAGGTAAATGAATTATTTAAAATGAACCAAATTATCTGGTCAACACTTGTTATCTGCAGTACTTTCCTCAACAGACACTGTCTTCATTTTGCACATCTAAAACCTGTGCATCTAAATCCAGCTTGTGTACTGAGCAAACTGCCAGCAGCTTGCTGGAAACACTGGGATTTCTTTTCCCACAAGCCAGGTGCTGCAGAAGCCATTTGCAAAGCCCTGGCTCTGGCTAGGGGCTGTTTTCAGATGCTCTTGGGCTCCTAATGTAATCCTGGATAAACAGAGAGCAATCGAGCACAGCTTTGTGCCCAAGTGCCTTCTCACTCAGTGTGCTGCTGGAAATGAGATTAGCAGGAGTGAATGTGCTGTTGACTCTCCTCTGCCTGAAATCAAACAGCTCCTTCTCAAAAAGCCAATAAACCCATTACTGCACCATTACTTTCTGGCCCTGGACCAGCTGTGATCTCATTCAGCTTTGTGCTTAGCAGGGCTCCATAGCCTGAAGATGGGCAGGTCTGATTCTTGAGCTGCTCTGGGAGCTGGGGTAGATCCTGTGGGGGCTTTTGCAGCAGATTCCCCTGGGTGGGTCTTGGGCTGTGGGTTATGGGCACAGTGTGCACTGTACCACCCAGCTGGAATTAAAATGTCCGTGTGGAATTAAAATCCCTGGAGAAAATTTCAGTGTCTGAATCCTTGTGCAAGCTCCCCCAGCTGACATTTGCAGAGTCAGTAGATGGGGTTTACTTAAGGGGCTCTTGGGAATGGCCATGTCCTTTCCCTTGGAGGCTGCCAGGCTCCCTCATCTGCCATGACCTCCCTCATCTTCATCTGCCAGCACATTCAGGTGTGCTGCAGGGAGTCCATCCCCTCCTGGGGTGGCTTTGTGCCCTGGCTCTGCCCTGTCACCACCACAGCCCACTTACACTGATGCTCAGCTGCCTTGCCACAAGCCTGTTTGAAGCCAGTGAAGTGTACAGGCAGCAGAAGTATTTCTAGTCCCTGATCCTTGCTTTTCCAGGCTATCACCATTATTACATCTGTTTTTGGAGAGGTAACAGTTCATAGGTGAGCATGCTGTGGTAGATCTCCAGCTGAGGGCAGGCACTACAGCTCTCTGTCCCTTCCTTGGGTAGAAGCAGTGCAGCTGCTCCCGAGAGCTCCTGAACCTGAGTTTGCTCAATTTGATTTTACCACCTTTGCTGGTTTCACTGTGGCATTTGCTCTGGGCTTTGATTTTTCAAGGTGCTCTTCCAAAGAGCCTTCAGAAGCCTTTAGGAACGGGCTGCCACTTCTCTGCCACCCTGCTCCCTTGCACCCTGGGAAGAAAAGCAGGGATATATTTTTAGAAGATGGCATTGGGAAAAAACTTGCTATTAAAAGCAGGTGGAAGGAGGTGTCCTTATACACCCAAGGCAGGCTGGTGGTGGCTATTTAGGGTGCACTCCTGCAGTAGGTTCTGTTACCTGATGTGATCCAGCCCCAGCCCCCATTGCCTTTGGGTTGTGCGTGGTGGGTAATGCACGGAGATTCACCATTAGCACTGAATTATGGATTAACTTGGCCCTGGAGGAAACAAATGTTTCAAGAAAGAGCAACAGCAGCACTAAAATTAATGAGCAACAGAGGTAATGAAACACTAGTCCCATTCAGGAGAAAAAAAAAAAAGGCAATATAAATATAGTAAGAGAGCGCATCAGATTCAACTTAATTAATCTGTGGTTAATAGGTTAAATAATTAAGATAAATTAATTAAACTTACTAGAAAGAAATTGTTTTGTTAAACCACCTCACCTTATTCCATGTTATATAGAGAGTATTACTATTTCTCAAGTTATTATAGTCAGTGTAGGATGGGGTTTATGATCTGACATAATTACTGATCTGAGAAATGTGACATAAAAAGAGGTGAAAATAATTAAGCAGGCAGCATAGAGGATGTGTGCTCTGGGTATAAAACCAAACAATTACAGCTAAAGTGATGAGGAGAAAATCAGCATAGCATAACCAGTGATAAAAATTAGCTGTGAGGAATATTAGTAAGCTGTAATATGTATTAATATCTTTCAAACATAAAGCCTGATCCATTTTTTAACTGTGTGGATTTAACAAAAAATGGTGTAGTGACACTGTCTGTGGTCCAGCTGCACCAGGAAAGGAGCAGGAAAAGGAAAGATGTCCTCATTTCCAAAGTGATTCTTCAAATTAATCAAGCCTTTTGAATCCTCAAAAATGTCTTTGCAGCTTTATTTCACTCAGTACCTCAGCAGAAAGGTGATGCATTTCAGATTAAAGAACTTAAAGACCTAAAACTGCTGGGTTTTTGCACTGAAAACTTGTGAAGTTTATTCCATTTCCCCTTCCAGTAACTTTAACAGGAGTTTTATCATCCCTGTAACTCCATAACCTTGGTAGCTGGGACAGGAGGTTTTTTTTTTTCAGAGCATGAGACTTTTCTGCTTGTATTTTTACACCTACCAACACAAACACCTCTTACACTTCCTTAATGACACTTCTAGCCTTGTGAAAGTCATGTCAGACCATCAACGTTAAAATGTAGTGAGCAAAACAGTAAAGGAACAGTCACTGGGTTTGACTACAGGAAATAACATAAACTATTTTTTCTAGTGGAAACAGAAGACTTTGTACAAGAATGTCTGAGTGAAAGATAAACCATCAATCATGTTGGAAAGCAAAATGCTTTTGATGATTTATGTTGTTTCTGGAAGTCAGTAACAGAAAGGTGCAATTCAGCAGAAGAAAAAAAGTGACTATTAAGCCAAATACCTTAGATCTGTAAACCTCCCAACATGTCAATATCCAAGTTCCCTTGGGGATGTAAAGTTAGAAATATTCTTAATCACATTAAATTCAAAGTTCATCTCATGCTGTATTGTTAAAAATATGTGCACGTGAATTTGATAATGCAAAAAATCCCCACAGAAGCTGAAGTGCCTGCTAACTGGGATGATCTTTTTTATTGTGCACCAAACTCTGAATTCCCTCGTGGTGGTCTTCCAGTGCAGGATTAATTAAAGAAAATACTACATCAAGTATCCTTTCTACTTATAAATGTCTCACAGGTTTGTGTTATCTCCTACTGAAGCTATTACTAGGATGCCTTATAGATCAAAATCTCTAATTAAACATTAATTCCCTTAAAACATTTTCAAAGCCTTAATTTCAGTAACTTGCAAGTTTTATTTGCCTGCCACAGCACGCTGTCTTCTTGTAATCAGTATTTAATAGCCTGTACAGTTTAATCCCAATGTAATGTATTTGGCAATGACAAATGAAATTGAAAAACCCCGCTGTAAATCTAGATGGTACACTGGCATGCTTTTCTTGCTATCTTAATTTATTGCAGGGGAAAAAAAAAAGCCAGTACTGCCTTCCTTTAACCCTTAAATGAGTATTATTTTTGAAGAGGAGATTATAAATTCTTTCCTTTACTTTTAGATGTAATTTAGTGAGGGCTGGATCAGATCAGTGAAGAGTCAAATCCAACAGCTCATAAGTGATGTACCAAAATCTTGTCTAATTGAAGAGCAAGCAGATAATCACACTTGCTACTGAGAGGGTTTTCAGGTATGATCCACTGCATATGAGCACCTTGGGCAAACTCAGCCTCTTTGCCACAGGCCACCACTTTTTGGACAGGGTGCTTGCAGGTTTCTCTGCAGGTCAGCTGTGGGCTGTGGTTTATCATTTATAAAAAGTTTCTCTCATCCTAATTTGAGAGCTCAAGCAGCACATGCTGACCCTGGCTGGGGCTTTGGGGGCTGCACTGAGTGTTCCTGCTCAGGCTCTGTGTTTTTCCTGTGGATGTGCTGCTGTGATAGCTCTGGCTATCAACAGCCTTTTCCAGCCTCCTTCCAGAGGCTCCCCAGCAGCCCAAAGCCATTGTTACTCCCTCATCTGATCCTTGGAAGCTGCTCAAGGAGTTGCTTTGCTGTAATTCTGATGCCCCCAAATGCCCAATGGGCTTCATTTCCAGTTCCTGGGATGCTCTGCCTCACCGACAGCATTGCCTCAGCACCAGCAAGGCTGGCAAAGAGCTTTTTATCACATTTAAAGCAAGTCAGCAAGAAACTTTTAGCAGATTGAACATCCTCAGCTGTAGAATCATTAGAAAAATCTCTGCTCATTGGATTGTACAGCTGGAGGTTTTGCCACATGTGACTGTCACAATCACATCAAAATATTACTCAGAGGTTCAGTATCCTTTAATCCATCCTGCCTGGGCAATTTCTTGCCGTTTCTGTTTTTCAACTAAATCAGTTTTGGGCCATGTATAAATGATAAAAAAGGCAGAGTTTTTTTTCCTGAAAATCAGATGGACATGTTTTTGAGCTCCTAGGCAGGCAGGCAGAGTTCCATGTTCCCTCTCCACAGCTGAGTTTGGCCTGTGCCAAGTTGTGAAGAGGAAAACCCATCTGGTTACTTAGCTACGATTTTTTTTTTCCTTGGAGTAAATCTAATACCTGAGCCTTAAAAATCATGGATGTTCTAGAGACAGTGAACTGAAAGTAAAGTTGATTACATCTCCCATATGCCAGGTCAGCAGGGAATATTTTATCCAAGCTCCTTTATTTCAAAGTGCCATTTCTTCACTTAAAGTGCCCAGAATTCCGGACACCAGTCAGAAGATATTGTTCATTATTGCTCCAGCCAGGACATGGCATGTTGGAATTATTCTTTAAGGACTTTTAGGACACTGCCAACCCAACCACCCTTGTCCTTGTGGGGCAATTCCACTGGCCAGACGTTAACTGGGAAAAGACAAGTCCAGGAGATTCCCAAGACACCTGGATGACAAGTTCTTGGCAGAATATCTCGGGGAGCTAATGTGGGAAGGTGCCCTCTGTGCTTTGCTACTTGTTCCCAGAGGCTCTCATGGGTGAGGTGGTGATTGGTGGCCGTCTTGGCCACAATGACCATGAAAACACTGATTTTTAAATCTCTCGTGCTGCTGGAACCCACCTGGGTCCCGAGGTGGCTCACTGAGCACTGCTGGCAAACCAGCCTCTTTTATTGGCATGTCCTCCCGCAGGAAAGGTGTTGCTTGCTATGAGTCTCTGTGCAGTAATGAGGGATAACGACAATTCTCCAGAGCCCTTTGCAAATATAAAAAATTTATTGACGGCTGAACTATCCCAGGTGAACTGATCTGAATTAGTCTGGCAGCATGCACTAATCATCCAGCTGCAGCTCCATGCAGGAGCACCAGAGCAGCGTGCACAGAGCCTGCAGAGCCCGCCTGGGGCTGGAGCGCTGCCGGCGGCCGCCCTGCAGGCCGCTGAGGGTGCGGGCTGCCAGCTGGCTCCGTGAGGAGCAGCCGGAGCAGCAGGGCCGGGCCGGGGCACGGCTCTGTGTCCCTGCTGCTGGCACCTGCTCGTCCGAGGCAGAAGGAGCCGCTGCCTTTTCCTCCTCCTGGAGGGGATCCCGCAAGAGCTCCGGGTACTCGGGGTTGACCCAGACCGTGCGGACGGTGATGCGTCGCCAGTTTTCACGCGGTAATGTTTGGTTGCTGTTGTTTTCCCCTTGGGACGGCTTCGGGATTCTGCTGACTTCCCCTTGGGAAAGCTCTTGTTCCATGTAGTTTTTCCCTCGGCACGGCTCGAGGGGATGGTAGACTTCCGTCTCCGTCTCCGTCTCTGTCTCCGAAACTGTCTCCGTCTCCGTCTCCGTCTCCTCCTCGCTGGCCCAGGCCCCCTCCCCGGGCTCTGGCGCTTCCAGCGCTGACCCAGGCCCGCTGAGGGTCTGGGCCGTCCCCTGGGCTGATGAGGGGCCTGGGGGAGAGCAGGGGCTCTGCAGGGGTGGGACGTGGCTCTGTGTCCCTGCTGAGGACGCCTGCTCGCCCAGGGCTGCTACCTGTGCGGCCTCTTGTGCCTCAGGAGGAGCGTTTGGGCAGCGCTTCTCGTTCTGTGGCTGCCTGTGGTCCGCCTGTGGCCGCTTGAAGTCCATCTGTGGGACAGAGGAGGCATGGGGTGGAGGGGGCTGCCTTGGCACAGCGCCAGCCCAGCCTTGTGCCATCACCAGCCTCTCTGTCCTGCCCCATCCTTTGCCTCTTCAGGCTCAGCAGCCCCTGGGTGGGCAAGGATTTGGGATTCACCTTCTCCCCGTTGGGTGTCTCTGTCATGCTTTCCTGCAGAGGTTCTCAGGCCGCTGCTGCCTCTTGAGCAAGGTGCTCTGGGGCAGTGGCACCCCAGGCCTCTGTGCCCCAAAAAGCCCTCAGAGGTCACAGTGGCCTCCGGGCACAGCACAGCCCCTGTGTCACAAAGAGCCCCAGAACATGCCTCTGTCACAAAGGGACACAAAGGACACTCTGTCACAAAGGGAAGCCCCAGCAACCACGGAACCACCCAGAAGTGGCTGTGCCCAGCACAGGACAGCCCCTGCTCTCCCCTGGCTGGTCTGATGCCTCCCCTCCCTCACAGCCCCACACAGACCCTCACTCTGGATCAGGACTGACTTGGCTTTGGGCCTTTATTTCTCTGCAAATCTTGATGGGGCAGCTCGCATAGGGGATCATTTCTACAGCTGTTCTGTGTTTTAACTCAGCTCTTCCCCTCAGCTGCCTAAAAGTGGTGCAGTCACCCAGTGCCTAATGTGAGCTCTTGGAGCTTATTTCAGTCATCCAGTTTGGGAACATTTTTGGTTATAAAGGAGAAATTAAGCTTTGTTTGGTTAATGAATGCTTAGAAAACTCAAACTTTTATTGATTAAATAATACTCAGAGTTCCAAACTGAATATTCAGTAAATGAGACAGAAAAAAAGCTTGATGCCCATCTAGTCTTCATTTGACTAATTTAAGAAAAATAGATAAGATAAAACCAATGTGAGAGTCCACATGTTGCTGTTATTCTGTGGTGGATGGCTGCCTTCCCCAAGAAAAATTCAGTGGAGAAATTCATGCCCTAAGGCCTGTATTTATTGCTTGAGGAGTAAGTGAGGTATTTCATGGATATCATTATTTACAGGATCAATATTACTATTTAGCCAGATGGCTTGCCAAGCACAGACAAATACTGTCTGCTATAATTCGTTTATTTATCTATTGATCCGTCTCTGCACCCATTTTGCTGATCAAACAGATGGATAGAGCAGGACCAGGAGCAACTTATTCCTAGTTTTCCCACATCAGTAATAGGATTTATCTCACATAACTTCCCAGTCCAAAGCTACACGAGCTTGGACGAACCTGGAGCCTTATGGAAAGAGCAAAATGGATTCACCCCATCTATTTTAGGCAGAACCCCTCACCTCCTGGGGGTGCCCACCCCAGACAAAAGCAACCCACATCCCCTCCTGCCTACAAGTCTCTCAGCACCAGAGAACTATAATAACACTTTAGCAAAGTGTTGCATTGCTCAGAGCAGAAAATGTGATTCTAGGAGGGATGTGTAGAAGTGGAAAGGATGGATACAAGATTTTCCTGAATTCAGAATATTCAATGGAGGATGCAGAGAGATTTTTTTCAGATCTACTCAAGTATACAGAGTAGCTCACGTTGGCCCAAGCTGTTGTTTACTTGCTAGGAAAACCTGATCAAGTGAAAGGCTTCCACTGATCAGAGGGTGACAACTCACGGTGAGGGTTCCTCACCTCCACACCAAGCAGGAACAGCTCCAGTGAAGTGGGTGGAGCTGATGAACCAGAAATCACTGTCAGCTGCAGATGGATTCACAGATGGAGAGGAAAGATGTTTTGAAAGATTGAGTGAAATGCAGTTTTTAAAAGTCAAGGTGTTTCACATAAAGATCCCTGATGGAACACATTCACTGGGCTTGTTCTGTGCAGAGGTGTGATCAGGGGGAGGATAAGGAGATTAATGTGCTGAAAAATTCCATGGAACCGGTGTGGGAGTGGGGGATGCTTTCTGGGAAGCAGCCAGGTCACTGCAGAAACACGACAGGTGATTTCTGGAGAGTGAGATGAAGCCAGCACACTCAAATTTGTGTTGTTTATCTCCTCATCACAGGGATGGTGACAGTGGCTGTGCTGGGGGATGGGGCCATTTGCCAGTCACCCCCTACATCCAGTATCAGCCCTGTCATTGCCTTCATCACCCACAAAGGTCTGGTTTAACACACTCAGGTGCCAGCAGCCAGCTTGCTAAAGAGAATTCTGGGTTGTGACCAAACCTGACCAGCCATGGGGCTGTTTGTTTTTCAATACAGTTCCAAGAAGACAAAAGAGATGAGCCTCTCAGTTTTCACCTGGCAATAGTAGCTGTCACCCCTGCTGATAAACAGATGGTTTGAAACCATCCTGTTTTTCTGGAAACAGGCAAGGCCTCTCCAGACAAACATATGCAATGCCTGGGGAGGTCAGTCCAGTCAAGGCAAAACACACAAGGAACTTTTGATGTCTTGAGGATGATCACTTGGGGCATCTCTGATACAGCTCCAAGCCCTGAGGATGGGCTGTTCCAATGGGCACAGCTTGGGAAGTTCACCCAAGGGAGGAAGCCTCCCTGGGTCTTTTCCCAGGGTGCTTCCCAGGCTGACATGGGGCAGAGGAGGGGCTATATCTATCTATATCTATATATCTATATCTGTCTATATCTATATCATCTATATCTATCTATCTATATCTATATCTATATATATATCTATATCAATCTATATCATCTATATCTATCTATATATCTATATCTATCTATATCTGTCTATATATCATCTATATCTATCCATCTATCTATATCTATATCTATATCTATATCTATATCTATATCTATCTATATCTGTCTATATCTTTATCACCTATATTTATCTATCTGTAGCTATGGTTAATGTTTTCATCTAGGATTTGTTAGATTGATTTAGAAAAAGCTGGGCTACATATTGAGGATGGGGGGATGGTTGAAAATATTTCTCTTGTCCCTTTTCTTCCCTCTTTTCTCTCAGGCAAATTGTGGGCCAAGTTTCTCTTCCCTCTAGTCACGAAGGGAGTTGGCATCAGGCTTGGGTGAGCTGTGATTTGTGATTTTTTTCCCATCTCAAAAGAAAGCACCACTGAGTCCAGCAGAGAAGCTCATTTAGCAAAGCCTGGCAGCTTGAACAGACTCATTGGCCTCTGCTGGTTTTAGGCTGCATCTGAAGTCAGATGGACAAAGCATTGCTTTAAAGTGAGGAAGAGGAATTTGACTAAAGCCCCTGTAATAATGAATCTTGTGACGGGCAAGCCATGCAAATTAGGTGTATGTAGGCAGGCTGGGAGCCTCTGCCCAGGCCTGAGGGGCACTTTTGTGCCACTCTGGGTTCCTGTTACAGTGGAGAGATGTGAGTCCTAACCCATGGTCCACCCCTGCTCTGTGATCCACCTCCTCCTCTGCAGTCCACCCCAAAGTGGAGGAAGCACAGCCAGAATCAGCCACTTCAAACCTCACCTTTCAAATACTTCTTGTCCTGCCCAAGTAAATCCAATCACAATCATATTTTGTCACATGCAGGTGTGTGACGAGTGGTGCTTCACTGTGCTCTCCTGCAGGACCTGGGCTTGTCTCATTCTAAACCTGTCAATAATCCCAGTGAATTCAAACACTTCAAATATTTCAGTTGGAGGGTAAATGTGCCTGGGTGTTTCAGTGGAGTGTGAGAGCAGACAGCTAACACTCCTCTGTGGCACCCACTGAAGTGGTGTAACCAAGGAGAAACCCCACTGAGCTGAAAAACACCCCTTGCTCAGGAAAAGCAGGCTCCTGCCCGTGCTTCCAATGCCCTGTGATGGGACATCTCCCAGAGGGATGGGAGCACCTCCAGTGGGTTCCTCTGGGACCCCCTGCAGGTCTGATTCAAAGCTCACTCAGGGTAAAAGTGCCATTTATTTTCTGTGGGATTTTAATTCTGTTTTCTCATTAAATGCACTCAACTTTTAGGGAAAGACAGCTGGGATATGAACTAATTTAGCTGAAGTTCCTGGACTTTCCAATTTCATGTCCATTTTAGGGATGAAGTTAAACCAGATTCTTCACAGAATCACAGAACAAGCTGAGTTGGAAGGGACCCCCAAGGATGATCCAGTCCAGCTCCTGGCCCTGCACAGCACCATCCCCAAGAGTCACCCTGTGCCCCAGAGCATTGTCCAAACACTCCCTGAGCTCTGCCAGGCTGGTGCTGTGACCACTGCCCTGGGGAGCCTGTTCAGTGCCCAGCCACCCTCTGGGGGAAGAACCTTTTCCTTTTTCCTGATATCTATATCAGCACAAACTTCCCCTGACACAACTTCAGGCCATTCCTTGGTTCCTGTTCCTGGGCACAGAGCAGAGATCAATGTCTGCACTTTCTCTTCCCCTCACAAAGAAGTTGCTTCACAATTCAGCACAGTGAGAACACCCCCACCAAGATGTTCACTGCTTCTTGTAAGGTGCTGTTGTTCTGACAATCACTTTTGCTTTCTTTTTCTTTGTACTTTTTTATTGGTTTTAGTTCGGGTTTTTTTTGTTGTTTTTTTTTTTTTTTTCCATTGGGGTTACAGAAGAAAATATTGTGTAGTTTCATAAATATCTGTAGTTGTCAAGCAAAAAAACTT
>VZRH01001687.1:203258-221859 GCA_013397555.1 Urocynchramus pylzowi | reverse complement strand
TTTTTTTTTTTTTTTTTTTTTTGGCTACATCCTCTTGAAAAGGAGACTTGTAGTGATAGAAAAAGGATAGCGGCTTCAAAGTGAAAGAGAGTAAGTTTAGATTGGATGTTAGGAAGGAATTCTTTACAGTGAGGACAGTGGAACAGTCTCCCCAGAGAAGCTGTGGCTGCCCCATCCCTGGACATGTTCAAGGCCAGGTTGATGGGGCTTGGAGCAGCCTGGTCTAGTGGAAGCTGTCCCTGCCTGTGGCAAGGGGCTGGACTGAGGTTGAGATGGTCTTTAAGGTCCTTTCCAACCCAAACCATTCTGTGAGATCAGTGTGGGTATGCCCAGGCACAAGAGCAGTTACTAGGAATGTAAACAGAGGAATTCGTGCATTAATGTGGATCTTGTAGCTGAAAATGAATGAACAAACTCAAACCTACCTCATTTGACTGCACATAAAGTGTTTTTGTCTCGGTGGGATGGTGACTTGCAGGTCAGGTAATGTGATCTCACAACCCCAGGCTGCTCTGAGTGGTTCCTGTGACACACCTACTGTCCAGGTGGGTATCCATTCCTGCCTCTTGTTCTCCACAAGCAAGATCAGAAAACTATTTATGCTGTTAATTTCTGCCACTTCAGCTTTTTGAATTGGCTCCCCTGGGCCCAATAAGAATTGGTTCTGATGGAGGGGAACAGATGGGAATGTAGCACCTTCCAATTTAGTTTAATTTATACTCCCAGCAAAACTACTTTTGAGTGCAGTTTTATGTGTTAAAACCCCACATTGTTCCCTTTGCAAATAGCAGTAAGAGATTCAGGGAATAGTTATTAAAATAATTTTGAGGGGTAGAAAGGAGGAAGAAGTCTAAGTGGCTCAAGAAGTGTCTTTTTGCAGCTGTTCATGAAGTCTTTTACAGAAACTCCTGCAAGATGAAATAGTCCTTCATTGGAAATCTTTGGTTTGATACTCTTTACCCTTTAAAGACTGCTGAAACCTTAAATTTGGGCTTTGTCCATACATTTTCACTAACAATTAACATCTGCTTCTCTGAGTGATTTGAAATCATGACTGTCCAGTGTATTCTGTTGCAAAAGAGATGCAAACCTTGTTTTTGTTGGTGCATTGCTGAAGGAAACATGCAGGGTCTGTATCCCTGAGGCTGAGAGCAGGAAGTTGTGGAAATGGGATGTTGAGAGTATGGAATCTGTCAATGAATGGTGAGTGCTTCTCAAAGGTCAGCTCAGAGCACTGCTGGTGTATGGACAGAATCAGGAGAGACTTGTGCTTGTCCATACCCTTGAAGAGTTTTTGTAGGCATCTGAACTGACTGGAGAGTCAGGATTAGGGTTCCATTGTCCTGGACTTGTTAGAGGGCTTTGGAGAGCTCTTAGATTAAAAGATTACAGTAATTATGTGAGTAACCCTGGCAAAGGATTGCTGCAGAAATAGCAACCCAAACTGAAGAATTCCTTAATTGTTTTTATATCAACAGTGTGGAGGGAGGAAAGCTCACAAACCTTTACCTGCTCACGTTCTTGGTGGAGGATGGCTGGGGAAAAGCAGCTTGTTGGCTTGCAGGAAGTAGTGGATTTGTACTGAGGAGACACTTTGATTATGAAAGAGAGATGTGTTGAAAGAACTGAAATTTTTCTGAATGTCATTTCCCACTAGTTGCAGATTTGTTTTAATCTGATGGGTGTAGTGTAGGCATTGCATCTGCCCTTAGCAGCCAAATTAATTTACTTAATTCCTCAACTCCTATTTCATGGTCACAGATCTGGGTTTCCATAATTAACAGGAATTTGGCAAGGGAAGGGTGAGAGAACAGAACCTGGGGACTGATGAACAGGAATCCTGGAGTGCATAATCCTCTTAAACAAAGGATATTTTGGACAGTCCCTCAATAGCATGAAGACTTCTTTGTCATCAAGGAGCATCTTCTGCTAATGTAACTGATAACTTCAGGGGTGAGTTCTGGGGATGGGTTTATGCTCCTCTGCACTGTCAGGAGCTCCCCAGAACTGTTCCTGTTGTGTCTTCCTCAGGCCTTGCATTGGTTGGCAGAGGAAGGAGAAGGGAGATGGTCATAAAAATGTAAATTAAACATGTAGAAAACATTGAAAGGAATTCTGAGGAGCCAGCTGAAGGCCCATAACTGATGGGAGATAAAGAGGGGGGGTTGGGATGTGTGTGAGTGGAAAAAAGACACAGCATTTTAAATAGCACTCCTCATACCTCAGTCCTTCCCTGAGCTTCCCCTGCATTGGCCTCCATTTTCCCCACTTACCCTGGAGCTCCTATGATTTTTAAGGCTGTCTTCTTTCCTTGCATAGGTTCTAGAAAAGAAAAGGAGTATTTTGAAGATGATCTTCCATCATCTCCAAGTTCTGTGGCTATTTCAAGGAGCAGTAGAGGAAGAATTTCACTTATTCTTCTTTGCTTAAATAGGTAATAGAAAAGAAAGGGAATATCTTTCTTCATCTCCAAGTTCTGTGGGTATTTCAAGGAGCAAGAGAGGAAGAATTTCAGTCTTCTGGCAATGTAGGTGTCAGCTCAGGTCATTGTGGAGAGGAATCTGCTGTTTTACCTTGCTTTTATACTGGGCTTGTTTTATGAGCAGTGTCAGATGCTACCTCAGCTTTCAAATTTCCTTATTTTTTTGGGTTTGGGGTAAATATGGGTAAGAAGGAGACACTTGGATTGGATTTGTGTCCATAGGAAATCTTACAAGAAGTCTGGATAATAGTAAGTTTTGAGCTTTGTATATTTTGGATGAAGAAGAGATTCAGCCTTCAGTATCTGTGCTGTCACCTGGTTTGCACAACCCAAATAGAGAAGGGCTTGGACTAGATGACCTCTGAAGGTCCCTCCCAACCCAAACCATTCTGTGATTCCATGAAATGTAGCTTGAGATGCATTGTTTTAAATTACATTTGTGCCTGAGAGGTGTTGCTGCTCAAGGAGGGCCTGAAAGCTCAGTGTAAATGGTATTTAAATACACTGTGTGCTTTAGCATACCTTGTAAATGGATCAGTTTTCTTTTTAACATGTAAATTCCTGTTTGGACTCCATGATAAATAATAGGGCATTTTTCTAGAAAGGCTTGTTAATTGTAATGTACAAGTGAGCTTTAAGTCCTGCTTGAGCCTTGGGGTTGTGAGATTTTTTCCTAAGAAGTAAATGAGGTGGATTTTATTTGTACTGCAGTGAGTTCTGCTCTTGGCTGGGGCCTGGTTGCCTGGAAGTGCCAGAGGAACCAGCAGCAGTGTGTGCTGTTGGGGTAACTCTGTCCCTTAGTTTCTAATAAGGTTTCTTGACTGTAAAACAGCTGGTGTTCCATATACAGGCTTATGCCCCACTGCTAAATTTAGATATTGCTTTTCAAATCTCCCCTGAGACAGCAGGGGTTGGGTACTTGGGCACTTTTCATAACTGCTGGTTTTCCTATACAATCAACCAAAGTAGGCTCTTGCCACAGTACCTCTCACTTTTTAGCTAAGTAGAAGTCAAAGTACTGAAAAGCCAAAATAAATAATCTTGTTATTTGTATAACTTTATTTTTAAACCACAAACTGAACAGGGGTGGGGCAGAAATTGACATTGTGCCTGGAAAGATTGTCCAGTCTCTTATTTTATTTTAATACACTTTGTTAAAGGTCTGTTACAGCCTTTGTTGGACATGTAATATTATCTTAGAACTCTGACTTGACAAAATGTAGCATTTTCCCTGTGCTTTTGGGAAGAGTTGGATTTGATAAGACTTGTCCTTATGCTCTAGGACTTCATCTGGAGCCTTCACCTTTGTAACTTGGCCTGTAATTTAGATGTGAGCATTAAAATAGCATCACCAATGGGTTTGGCCTTGCTGGTTCACAGCTGAAGAACAGTTTTTTTTAAATTGTTTTTTTTTCCTCCAGTCTTCATGAAGCAGCATGCATTTATACCTAAGCACCCTGATTTTTTCTGTAGTAAAATCAATTGTCTGGACTGGTTTGGAAGTTATGAAGCAGGTCCTGGGTGGAAGTTGAGACTTGGCTTCTATTTCTGACTCATACCTGCTGTGAACTTGGGCATGCCATTTCCACTTTCCACCTGTTTCCTTCTCATCTTGTATCTGTCTTAACTATTGAAATTGCCAGCTGCTTGCACCCAGGGCTTGCTGTTTGTGCCACGTGGAGCAGAACCTCATCCTGACCCATGCTCCCCCTCTGCTGATAACAAACCTTGCTGCTGCAGGTGGGGCCAGGAACACGAGTACAGAACTGTCTCAAGCCATTTGAAAAACCCCAGAAACTCAGACTCATCCAGCCCAGAGACTGCAAGGTGATTTTTTTTTAGGTTTTTTGTCCCTAAATAGCTTCAAAAATATATTGCTCTCCAGACATTTGCCCATGCTAAGCTGCCTGCCTCTGGAGACAGCAAAAGGCTCAAATCTATAGCCAGGATTTTTGAACCAGCTGTATTTTCTCTGAAGGAAGGCCATACAAAAATGTAAGAAGCACGTGGTTTTCAAGGTTAAATCCATACAAAGCTTAAATTTTAAGCTGCTGTTTAGATATCAGTACCTAACTTTTTTTTTATAGTTTAGAAAATGCTCAAAAGCTTTTTATCCTTGAAAAATATATTAATACTGTCTTCTGAAAATGGAGGATTGGCAAACTTAAGCTTTCAAAAACATTTTTGTGCGATGTTATAAATATCTGAAAATAGATCTGGAATGAACAGTTGAACTAGGAGTGTACAATGGCTGTAAGGTGTAGAGAAAAGTGACTGTTTGTCAGCAACAAAGAGACTGTGAAGTCTCCCTCACTGGAGATATTCAGGAACCATCTGGACACAATCCTGTGCATTGTGCTGTAGGATGACCCTGCTTGAGCAGGGAGCTTTGACAGCTGGCCCACTGTAATCCCTCCCAACCTGACCCATTCTGTGATTTTTCTGTTTATTTTCTTCAAAGTACTGAAATTGCTCAGTGACAGATAGGTGGCTAGCAAGCATCCCTCTCTTTGCAGGTGGATTTGTCAGTGGTTGGGCACAGATTCTGTAAAACTTAGATCTGAATCAGTTTGTGTTGCCTGTTCTTTCCCCTTGCAGGCCCATTTTCAAACAGTCATTGCCATTCTCCTGGAAGCCTGGAGTGTTCTTCCCAAGGCCTTGCTGGTGGTAAGGACTGTAACAGCTCCTTCTCAAGGGGAATGCTGTCCTCTGCTGTCCTCAGGGTTGGGTGTCACCCAGGCACATTTCTGTATGTGACAGTGAGGGATTGCCTGAGTGGCTGGGCTCTGGTAGATCAATTCCCTGTCTCTTGGTCAGCATTCCAGCTGTTCCTGGTTTTGTTTTGCCTCTCCTTTGCTGGAGGCAGGCTGCTCTTCGTCAGATGTGCCTTTGAGTTGATGCAGGTGCAGGGCCTTGCAGCCCTGCCTAAGAACACCAAGTCCTCAACCTAGGACAAAGATCATCCTGGGCTGTCTTCTGTAGCAGTGGCTTCTCTCTCCCCTCCCACAGACAGCCTGATAGCCTTGTTCATGAAATCTCAGCCCTACACATATTCTCATAAAATCATAAAATCACAAAATGCTTTGGGTCAGAAGGTGACTTTAAAGCTCATTTTGTTCCAGCCCCCTGCTGTGGGCTGGGACATCTTCCACTAGACCAGGTTGCTCCAAGCCCCATCCAGCCTGGCCTGAAACACTCCAGGTATGGGGCAGCCACATTCTGGACAGCCTGTGCCAGGGCCTCACCACCCTCACAGTATAGTTTTTTTTTCCTATTATCCAGTTTAAATTGCTCTCTTTCACTTTGAAGCCATTCCCTCTTGTCCTGCCATTACATGCCCAATGTCAATAGTCTTGCTCCATCTTTCCTCTAAGTTCCCTTCAGGTGTTGAAGGGAATTGAGTGACCCCAAAGGCTTCTTTTTTCTAGGCTGAACAATCCCAATTCTCTCAGCCTTTCCTCATAGCATCCTCATAGCTCCATCCCTCTCATCAATTTCCTGCCCTCCTCTGGATTCACTGCAGCAGCTCCAGGTCCTTCCTGTGCTGGGCCCCAGAGCTGGACACAGCTCTGCAGGTGGGGTCTCAGCTGACAGGGCAGAGGGGCAGAACCCCCTCTCTCACCCTGCCCAGCTGCTTTGGATGCAGCCCAGGATACAACTGGCTTTTTTTATGGCTTTTCCTAAGGATTTCACATGGATTTTGTCCGTCACTGCTTTGTATTTCCTGGCATAACAAGTTCTGCAGCAGTATTTGTTGGGATTTAGGTTAAAACCCTGCAGGTCACTAAGCTGAAGTGCACTTTTGTCACTTTCCTTACAAGTTTACTGCATCCTAGTCTGTACCCTTATGTATGGAGTTTTACTTTGTGTCTGTGTGAAGCTGAGGATTTGCTGCAGCTCCTTAGAGAACAGCAGAGGTGGCTGGAGTTAAACCCTGGGTTTGCCAGCCCTAAGTTCAGTCTAAGAACAGAGTAAGGACTTTAGGTTTAGCAATAGCTCTGATGTGTGTAGGCTGCTTCTGGCATGGTTTGGTTTTTCTGTTCACTCCTTTGAATACAACTGAAGCATAAAAGCAGTGTAGCACTAAACTTGAGTTTAGTCTTAAGTCTCTCTTTTGGCAAGAGAGAACTGTGAAGCTCAGTGATGGAAATGTGTGTGTGTGTGAATCTTAAGAAGTTTCTGCAGATTTACTAACCCATAGAAATTCTGTTACTATAATAATTTAATAATGCATCTTAACAAATTGTGTGTGTTATCATAAAGGTACTTTTTTATTTCTTTCTCCTTAAAAGCTTTTACTCCATTCCTAAAAAGAGAAAAAGGAAAAAATACTCCCTTGTTCAGTTGTTCCTGGGTATGGATATGGAACAGTCTGGGGATCATGATTCAGGATCTGTTATTTTGATTTCAGCTGCACTATTTACTTCCTTAAGTCCTAGTTGCTAAAGTTTTAAAAGAGCTGAAGGGGTTAATAGTAACATATTGATGTGTATATTGGAGATCCTGTATTAGGATTGTGCCTTCCCAGGGTCACTCTATGTATAAATTAAGGGTTTTATGTCAAACACTTGCAGGGAGCAAATTGGTTCTGATCCCCTCAAAACTCTGGTGTTTGAAAAAGCATATGGCAATAAACCTAGGTGTGCATCCTGTTTATACCAGAAGCCCTCTCTTCTCATCTCAGGCTTTCTTCTGTGGTAGCATTCTGTGCATTTGCTGTCATCATTCCTTTCCCTTCAGCACAGATGCAGTCATTCCCCTTGGCTTTTTGTTGCCAGCACACACTGTGTGCTCTTTTTCTGCAATTGTGTTGTTTTCTTCTCTCAGCACCAGAGTTGTGAGAACTAAATTGAAAATCACTCTAGTGGATTATCTGGAGATTATCTGTGTTTCCTCTGGAGCCCAAATGTGTGTCCAGCAGTGATGCCATAGCTAGGAATCTGTTGAAAAAAGATCTCTTGCTGTCTTACATAGCATCAGGTTTTTTCTGGGCTGAGGGACCCTTGAGCTCCTCTGTGTCTCTCATTGTCTGCTCTGGGCTGTGCTCTGTTGACAGGAGGTGTCACATAGTACCAGTGTTGTAACAGCCTCAGAGTGTTATCAGGATTTTAGTTCTGCTTTGTCACTTTGCAGAGTATCTGAGAAGATAAAAACGTGTTTGTTTGCAAATGAAAGCGGTGCTTAAGAGGTTGTTTCTGTCTGTCAGGAGGAATCCTGATATGGAGTACTCAGTATGAGAAACCTCTCCTAATTTCTAGTAAATTGAGTAATTGGCATAACAGGGTGAGCTACAGGTGTTTAATGTCTTAGAATGACAAGCACTGAATGAGGCTTCAGAGCTGCTTTTGAAAACATGAGCTGCTTGTGATTTTTTGATACAAGCAGTGGTTTGATATGCACTTACTTGGTAGGACATTTTTTGACTCAGAGTCTACCAAAGGAGTGGATTTATGGTTTGTGCTCTCTTCTCTTTTCTCTCCAGTTCAACAGAATGGAGTCCGACACTGCTCCTACACAGCGTCCAGAAAAAACCTGTATGTTAACAAAAACACAAAGGTTATCTGTCAGGGTTTTACAGGCAAACAGGTATGTTTATAAGTCATTTTTTCTATCAGCCTTTTAGTCAGAAAATCAATTGCTCAGAAAACATAATTGTATATGAAATTGTATATGGATTATATACTGCCTTTGTGTTGAAGAAAGCTGGAATTCCTTCATCATCAGGAAGGTCCCTTCAGCACTGTAGTTTACATTCTTTGGACCAAATACTTGTGCACAAGCTTGAAAGTTGGTTTTGAGTCATCTCTATTACAGTGCTTTTCATTTTTGTTTTTCATATTGTATACAGCTAAAGGGTTTCTTTGTAAAAGGCTATTTGCAAAAAAACTGCAAAAACCTGCCCATTTTCAAAGTGCTTCTTTCACAAATGCATTTCAATATCAATGCTTATGAATTAAATTGCTGGTTTTATTTCAGGATATTTAAAAAATTTCTCAGATTCACTCTTTTACACATTTGCAGGGAGAGAAGGCTGCTCTTGTAAAACTATCAGCTAGTCATGGATGAGCATGCTAGTTTCTCCTATTTCACTGCAGAGTTTGTCGTCTGCCATACTTGATGTGGAAAAGAAACTGTGGCTGCTGTGTCTGCAGGTGTGTTAGCAGCACAGAACAGAACACCCTTGAGCATGAAACTACAGTGCTCTGATTGAAAAAGAAATAAATGTATTAGCACATTCCAAATGCATTTAAAACATATGGATGCACTTGCCAGAATATCTGATTATATATATATGTGTGTGTAGTGAAAACTTCCCTTATTGCAAATTTCAGTGACATAAATTGCCTTCAGAATTATAGATATCATCAAACTTTTTGGTTGTTTATTTGTTATTACATGCCTTCTAACTTTACTTATTTTGTCTCTCATAGGGCACCTTTCACAGCCAGCAGGCATTGGACTATGGCACCAATCTAGTTGGAGGAATTTCTCCAGGGAAAGGGGGAAAAACTCATCTAGGTCTGCCTGTGTTTAATTCTGTGAAGGAGGTAATTTGCAGCAGTGACTGGAGGGCACAAGGTTTAAAGCTGAAGGGCTCCTGATTTCACTGCTCATACTGGAGAGACAAATATTTGAGCCGTGGATGTCACTGGGCACAGAGTGAAACAGAAGCCTTGTAAAAGAGGGAGCATTCAGGGTGGTCAGGCACAAGTTTGGCTTCCACTGTGAAGTTCACAGAGTCTGGGTGCACTTGCTTTATGAATGCAGCTAGTTTCTGATGAATTCTGCTGTCCATGATGAATTTTTAGCAAACTGTTACGTAAGAGTATTTATGATGGTGATCACGGGGCAGAGCCTTCCCAGACAGTTGTCAGTTCTCAGTTCCCTGGTTGTGCCCCATCTTCAGGGAATTTAACACTTACCTAGATTGCAGTAGATTAATACAAATCCTTAATTCATGCCTGAGAATGGGTGTATTTTAAGTGACCTGTTGTCAAACATTCCCTTCAGCCCCGCTAAACACACGATGTGTTTTTTCTTGCGTCCGTTGCAGGCCAAAGAACAAACGGGTGCTTCAGCCACTGTCATCTACGTCCCTCCCCCATTTGCTGCTGCTGCCATCAACGAGGCCATCGATGCAGAGATGCCCCTGGTGGTGTGCATCACTGAGGGCATCCCCCAGCAGGACATGGTGCGGGTCAAGCACCGGCTGCTGCGGCAGAGCAAGACCCGGCTGGTGGGCCCCAACTGCCCCGGAGTCATCAATGTGAGTGACCTCTGGCTTTGGTCCAAGGCTGAACTGTTCCTAGTGCTGGTTTCAATGTTCCATCTGACTTCTTCCACTCTTTCCTTAGCCTGGAGAATGTAAAATTGGTATCATGCCCGGTCACATTCACAAGAAAGGAAGAATTGGTGAGTTTTTGAATATTTATGCGTCATCTAAAACACAAGTTTGGTGCTCTAGTGTTTTTCCTCGTGAGGCAAGGCACATCCTGCCCTGGAGAGAGGTGATAACGCTGTGGGTACAGCTTGACTGTCCTCAGCTTGTACATGAATTTTAGCATTATCAATCCTGAAGGCCCAAATCAGGAATTCTTCCATAGTGGACACTGGGTGCTGATGGTAGAGGCAAAGCAATTGGGAATTCGTGTAGGTAATGTGATTGACTTGGTATCCTCATAGGAGAGCCTTGAGGAAACTTCCATTTTGCTTGGGATTTGGGAGCACTAAGCTCTCCAACATTATTCCTTCCAACAGCTTGGCTGCTTGGGATTGGGATCCTGCTCTTCTAGTGATCTCAGTACTACAGCAAAGAGGAGACTACAGAGAAGTTTACACCATAATTTAGACAACTATGAAACCATCACAAGTGGAAGTGACAAATATTCCTAGTTTTCAGGCAGTGTGGTAAAGGGCAGGAAGGCAGTGACTTGTTCAATGTTAATCACACTCCCTGTGTGTAATGAGTTACACACCCTGTTACATGCTGCTCTCATGTCCTGACTTCTGTCAGCTCCTTGTTGTAAACTTGATTTTTTTAATTTTCAAATAATGCAGTTCAGGAGCTGTAGAGAAATTTCTTCTGAAATGTCCATTTGTACTTAGGTAGAGCTTCAGAAATATTGCTGCAAACAGCACATGCTGCTGTTGCCTGTCAGCAAGGTAACCAGTTTTACTTGAGCACAGTAGTACCCTTTGCAGCATTACCTTTTTTTATTGATAGAAAATGTGTTTATTGTGGGAAAGCCTGTTCAGTGCTGTTGAATTACAGGGACTCAGTGCATTTTTTAGCATGAAGAGCTCCCTCTGCTATGTAACCACTTCTGGCTTGAGACTAGACTGCACCTAAGGAGTGTTGGAAGATGTGTTAGCACTCATCTTCCACCTCCAGCTTTCACAAGTACCCATAAACTTGGAATTGAAAAATCAAATGGCTGCAATTATGCCCTTTATAAAAACCACTGAGACATTGCTCTATGACTGTAAAAGGAAACATCAACCAGTGTTGCTCTGAGCTCCCTTCTGAATCAAAGTTCTGATTTTGTAAATATATACAAGAGATGTGTTGCAGCCACAAGTTATTAGAATCTGAATGCAAGGCACATCAAGTGCAAAAGGATATTTAACATCTTGAATCCAGTAGCTGGATTCAATGGTGATCCAAGAATCAAGGAATAAAAATGTAGGTTTGCCACCCTCCCAGTTTCATCTAACGTGTGACCTTTGGTGATGTGCTCTCCAGCTTTCTATTACTGTGAGGCATCCAATAATCATCTGAATATACTGTGGTGCAAGGTATAAAAATAGCCACAGTCTTTGGACTTTCATCTGTAGCTTCTCTGAGGCAATCTGATCTTAGTGGTAAACAGGGAGGCCTTTTCAAACATAGCAAGAAAAAAACCCTGTGCTAGAACACATCTGAGCTGGCCAACAGTATAAATAGTTGATAATACTAAGGTTCTTAGTCTAGTGGTGTATTTTCTCCTCTGTTCATGCACAATGTATGTGTTATATTCCTTGTTATATGGCTTGAAGTAGATGGAAGATGGTGTCTGTTTCTCCTGACAGCCTTTCCTTTTGCAGTGTTAACAGAAGTCTCGACTTGAAAAAAATGATCAAAAAGCCATGCAAATATTTTGCCCCTGCTCTAAGCTCTGTGCTACCTTCCATCCTGAATTTAAAACTGGGGTTGTGGTCTCTTGTGATACTGTAATGTAAATGCCAAATGTGTTCTGTAGAGGAGCAACAAATACCTTAATAGTGATAACTTGCATTTGTGCAGCATTTTTCTGTTCTGGAAGATCTCTTGTGTGCCTGGCCATACTGGGGATGTGATTAATACTGAATTCTTTTGTTAACTGTTGAGCTGCAACTCTGTTTCAAGACCAGTGCATCAGCTGCTCACATGCAAGATAAGAAATATGTTCTTTTATTTGCTTTTCAGTTCTCTTTCCTGGTAAGGCTTTAGCATGACAAAAATATTACTGACTTTCTGGAAAGCTATAGTCCATTGACAGTTAAGTGTCAAAAGGTGAAAACCAAGGAATACTACAGAAATAATCTTAGAGTGTTTTGGCAAGGACAGCTGGAAAACCTGGAATCTCATGTTGTTTACTGAGGTGATTTTCATTGCTATGAGAACAGCTGCCTCCAGCACACACATGTGCTGTGTCAGTGGTAAGTTTATCTTCTTTTCTTTTCTCAAGGTATTGTGTCAAGATCTGGAACCCTGACGTACGAAGCTGTTCATCAGACAACACAAGTTGGGTTGGGGCAGTCTTTTTGTGTTGGTAGGTTCCCTCAGAATCAGCCTCTTGGATAGACTAATCTGCTTTTTCTTCACAAATGTGAATCCAAAATAATTCCTTTTCACAAGTGTAGAATTTGCTGAATGGCAGTTGCATTGACAAGTGGGATTCCTATGTGCTGTGGAGAGTCTTCTCTGTTACAATTTCTACATCAGGTTAATAAAAGCCTTAAAACCAGCTTTGAACAGAGAATTGCCAGCAAATATGATGTCAATTTGGAAACAGGCTGTCCCAAGAAGTTTAGTTATAAAGGATTAGGGCATTTTTAGGCATTTAATTGGGTGTGTTAAGTAAATTCAGTTTTCATACACCGAAATTCTGGAGCTGGCATCTTGGTCCTGCTGTGTTCATAACATTTTGTTTATGGTTTGAAAGGTGAACACTCAGATAACAAAGTTTTCTGTGAACTGTGGGGGAGGTATTTGGAGCAGGAATTTGACATGCTCTGACTTGGGTAGAGCCTTCAGAGCTGCCTGTCTTATGAGCCTTTGGGAATACTCCTCATGCTGAAATTTACTTCTAAACTTCTATTGTAAGTGCAGTATCTTTATCCTGAGTTACTCTTTTTTTGTGGTTTTAATTTTTTTTCTAGGTATTGGAGGTGATCCCTTCAATGGAACTAATTTTATTGACTGCCTTGATGTCTTCCTGAAGGATCCTCATACTGAGGGGATCATATTGATTGGGGAGATTGGAGGAAATGCTGAAGAAGATGCAGCAGCATTTTTGAAAGAAAATAATGCTGTAAGTCTTAAAACACCTTGCTTCCAGACACTTTCATAGTTAGCCAGCTTCTTTTGCCACATCAAGGAAAACTCATTTCAGTCTCTCATCTCTGTTTACAAAAACTACAAACAGTCATGGGTTTTTTAAAGAAAAAGAGTTGAAATTAAGAGTGTTGGACTTGATGATCTTAGAGGTCTTTCCATGTTCTGTGGAGAGCATTGTCAACTTTAGAATTCTATTACTGTAACAGTATTTGTAGTGATTTTTTTTTTATTTGTAGTATGCATGGGTCTGTAGAAAGATTTAAAATTTGATTGCTTCTGGTTTATGATGATTACCAGGAGAGGAAGTACTCCACACTTCTTTGTGCTGTGTGAGCTGTTTAATAACTTTGCCTGGCGAGTTGATATTTAAATAAAAAATGAACAATTTAAATAAAAAATGAACAAAATAAAGATGAGAAAAATAAGCAATTTGTCACCTGGAACTGCTTTTCCTCTCACCCTCCTCCACATAACACATTTATCTCTTCCAGGGCCCCAATGCCAAGCCAGTGGTGTCTTTCATAGCCGGTCTGACGGCTCCTCCGGGCCGGAGGATGGGCCACGCTGGAGCCATCATTGCTGGGGGAAAGGGGGGAGCCAAGGAGAAGATTGCAGCCCTCCAGAGTGCAGGGGTAGTGGTCAGCATGTCCCCTGCTCAGCTGGGCAGCACCATCTACAAGGTTGGTTCCTCAGGCACTGGCTCATCTAGAGCAAGAAGCCACTTCTGAGGCAATACGAGCTGGGAGTCCATCTCTTACCCAGACACTCTGCTGCTCTGAACTTGCTTAAACATAAGAACTCTCTTGGCTGGACAAGCTGAAATTACTACATAAAAGATATGTGCAGACAGTTTTATTTAATATTGTTGTATAGAAAAGTAAACAGAGCAAAATACAGATTACATTCTGCTTTCAAGCCTAGCTACTTGTTGAAATTGTTTTCTGGATGCAGAGAGCCTGAATTAATGTAAAATATGAGAACATTATTTCTAAATAGGGTATTTGAGGAAAGAGAGCCTTGGCATATAATTCAGAGTTATGGTTGAATATATGCTGCTGAAAAACGGAGGTGTGGAATGGGATTATTTGCATTTTACTTAATTCATATCCAAAAAAGGGATTGCTTCACAGCTAGAGGAGATGCATAATTCAGCTCTGTTAGGTATTTTTTGTTTCCTGTGGTGACTGTATAGTACAGCATCTCCACAGGCTGCTGTGGGATTCTTCCCTTCTTTTGTTGTGCTTTTTCTTTACTGAAACGAAAATCTTGATTTTGTTGCTTCCCTGGCTTGAGTCCTCTACTGTAAGGATTCTACTGCAGTTCTGATGCAGAATTGGTGTTTTTCAAGCCCATTATGCTGTGTCTGGGAGCAAATGGTTCCTTGACAGCATTGCAGTCTGGCAGTGACTATAGTCTGGCTTTCCATAGCTGGCTTGTGAGGTGGGAGAATGCTCAGTTTCCTTTCCCCCTAACTTGCACACTTTATGCTTTTTATTTTTTAATTTTTAATAACAATTTTTGGTTTTTAACATCAGATTTCCTAAGATACATACAAAGTAATTTGAAACAGAAGAAAAATGGAAGCATTTTCTGTTTTCCCTGCTGGTAACATCTGTGTGCTCTTTGCAGGAGTTTGAGAAAAGGAAATTGCTGTAAGAGAAGACACTTTGGAATACTTTCTCCAAAACACCAGTGCAGCACCGGCCTCCGCTTATCTTTTGTCTGCTAATCTTCAGTTGCCCCAATGCCTTGACATTGGTCAATGAATTTGACTCAGAAGCCATAAACCTCCTGGCTAAACCTGTTTTGGTGTCTCCTTGTTTCAGACGTTGTCACCCTGTTGTAAATCACAGCAAATTAATAAATCTACTACTAAATCTGATCCATCTTTTGAGTTCCTGAAGCAGAGCCGTTTCTTCGGTCATCATAAACAAAATCTTTTGTAACTTAAGCACTGCCCCTTTTTAAGGTGAAGTTGCTTGTAGAGCTGCTTTTAAGGATCAAGGCACTGACTTTATGCACATGCCACACTTTGCTTTATTTTTAAGAAGTCCAGTCCTGCTCGTTCGTTGCTGGCCAGTACCTTTGAACAACAGGCCAAAGTTTCCGTCCATTAAACCAAAGCTGCTGGATCTGGAGGGATTGGTGTTGATCCACGTAGCTGGATATGCCTGAGGTCCAGACTTTCTCTTCAAGGCTGATTAGCCATGCACAGTGCAGTCCTCTACTGGCAAGGAATTCTGTTTGTTGTGTATAGAGATGGAATTGTTGCTGATAAAAATTAATATAATTTCACATGCAAAATATATATTCAAAATTGTCTGTAACTATGAAGATGATTTGGTCTTTAGCTGACTTTACCCTAATTTCCACTTTATCTTAACTAGCATTGCACTGCTTGTGTTCTGAAATCCAAGTAACAATGGGACATAGTGGAGAAGAATTATTATTCTCTAGAAAAGAACATAATAAGGTAACTTTCTTGTTAACCACTCCCAGCACTGTAATGGAAACCCCCCTTTTTTTTTACTGTGGATATAGCCCAAGTATTGTGCCTATAAATGTTGCAAGTTTCATCAGAATGGATTAAACCCCAGATTGCTCTATATAGAGGACTGAAAGTTCATGTAACCTGGCACTTGTTTAAAGCTAACCTTGTGTCCCATAAAGGTGCTGTTACGAAAACCCGTGTCGTTATTTATTTAAAACTGTTCTTAGTTTTCCTACTCAAATAAATCCCTGTGGAATTTCTCTTCCTGAAGCAAGCAGGTGTGTCAATACTGACAATTTGCAGCTCCTAGGGCTAAGCCCTGATGAAGTGCATAAGGGACAGGTTCTGTCTCTGCACACTGAAGGTGTATTCATGCACTTGATGTATGGTCTGGCATCAGCCAGGTGATCCAGGCCTTGGGACACAGAGACCAGGTGCTGCATTGTTCACCTTGGCATGATTTACTGAAATGAACCTGACACCTGTCACTGGACAGCTGAAAGCAGCATTGAGCAGTAAATCATTTGATAAAGCCTATGACAACAGAGAAGGGGTTTTTTTACTAGATCTGCTCAGTTTTCTGATGGTGCCTGTTGTAATCTGGAGCAAAAAGACTGACGGGTGCCCTTTAGAGAAACAGCACTGCTAAATTGTCTCAGTCTGTGCAAGAGTGCAATTCCTCAGCAGTGAGTGTCAGGGAATTGCAGCCAGTCTTCTTCTGAGCCTGATAATCGTGGCAGAGCTGTGCCAGTGCCCTTTGGGATGGGCAATGCTCTGATGAACTGCCTGAATTTCATCCCTGTAACAGATGTTCTTCCAGGGCAGCTGAGGTGGAGGGAGTTTTCCTGCTAGGCATTGCTCCTTGGAAACTCTTTTAGAGGCACCAGCTATTTTAGAAGACAGCTATAAACTCCAGTGATTGCTGTATCCTGAGAAAGTATTTCCTTCTGTCTTGAGATCTGAGGATGGATTTAGCAATTGCCCCCTGGTTCTGAGGTTTGCAGCAGTGTCCAGAGCTGTGCCTCAGCAGCTGCCTGGCTCTGCTCCAGCCTGGGCAGCAGTTTGTGCTAACCTGGCACTGGTGTCACCTCAGGATGGGGAAGGACCCTGACCTTTGATAGAAAGGTTTGGTTTGTACAGTTTTTTCTTGCTGTCTAAAAATGTGCACTTGACAAATATCAGCTAATTAATGACAGCATCTCTCTGGAAAAAGTTCACGTCTGTTTAGTACCAGATGTTCTTGTGGATAAATATTTTGAGTAATCTGATCTGGAAATTTGTTTATTTATTTTTTTTAAAGGCAAAACTTAAATTAGTGTTGAGCCTTAAAGCAGTTGCAACTTTATAACCTAGTAGTTAACCTATTGACTATAACCTGGTAAAACCCAGGGAATTATGTGCAAGAGAAATGCTGCCAATGTTGGTATTTCCATATTTTGTGGAATAGTCCTTTTTGTGTTTCTTGATCTATACTCGACAGTGGTGTCAATCAATAAATCACTGTCACTTTTGAGAAATGAATTCTGGAAGTTCATTTTGGTCAGGGAAATTTATTGCCACGCTGATTTTCTTCAACAAAGAGACAAGGATGTAGAGCCCCTTGGGTTTTTTCCTCTTACTGGACAATACTTGGTTCTGGATGATCCCTAACCCTTTCTAGTGATTGGATTCCCTGGTAGCAGCCAGGTGTGAATGCAAACTGGGCCAGAAAATGCCAGGATCTGAGCCATGAGAGATACATTCCAAGAACCACCTCAAAATGACTTCTGTGCTGGTGGTTTCAAAGCAATGCCCAACTTGTGGTGCCCAAAGTCTTAATTTTGCTGAAAGTGTGGAGTTAAATCTTGTGTTCCAACATAACTATTTGCTGATTTTACCTTCACCTTTGCCTTCCCTCTCCCACTGCCTGGTGCTGGTCAGGATTAGGTGACAGCTTTTCCTGGGAAGCTCTGTCTGATACCACGGGCAGGAGCCTGCAGGTGATTTTGGAGGGTGGCAGAAGGAGCTGTGCTGCTGTGGATACCTGGCAGCAGCAGCTTCTGGGTGTTGTCCACAGTGGGCTGCTCCTCCTGGAGCATCTGTACAGGGCTGGGAGTGCTGAGACATTCCCAGCCCTGTGCTGAGACATTCCCAGCCCTCTAGCTTTGGGATGACTAGAAATAGCTGGTGAAGAGGGGAGTCCAGGTTTGATGCTTTCCACAGAAATTTTAGCACCAAAAAAACCATAAAAAGTCTCTTGGACATCAACTTGCAGCATTCCAGTAGCAATTAAATCAGGTTTATGCTACCAGCCATGTTGTTAAATAATTGTTTTTCCTGAGTTATTGAGTCAGGGGTTAAAATTGTATTTCTCTTTCAGAGCTTATACCCCAGCACAGGGTGGTGCAGTTAGTTAATTAAGGCTACAGGCAAGAGCATATTTGGGAATTGCTGTTTGATTTGCATCCAACCTTTGCTCTGTGCAGCCCAAGGCTCTGAGGGCCCTTCACAGAGGCTGACTGAGGTGAGTGGTGGGGGTAAGGTATTTCACAATGCAGGGTAAATAATGCACAATCCTGAAATTATCTGCCACTTCCTCCTTTCCTGCCTGGGCTGTATAATGAACCACAGAGCCCTGAGACTGAATGTGTGATGGAGGTGATTCTGTGATACAGGAATTAAAACCTGTTAGGTACCATTGTTAGGGAGAGGTTACTTCAGGGTGTCCCCTCTCCTTGTACCTCTGTGAGTTTGGTTTAGTGTTGAATTGACCTGAAATCAACGCCAGCAATTTTGGAAAATTTCTTGACTCAGAAATGCTGAAACGTTATCAATTTTCTAAAGGAGTATGTCAGCTTGTCCCATTTGAACTTGAGGTGCAAACAGGATATTTTCCTAGAACTGGAAATTTGCAAGTTTTGCTCAAGTTAAAAACCTCAGGGAACTTGCTCAGAGTTGCATCAGGGTTGTGTTTTGTTTGTTTGTTTTGTGTGTGTGTGTGTGGTGTGTTGTTTGAATTTTTTGTTTGTTGCATGGGGTTTTTTTGTTGTTTGTTTGGTTTTGTTGGTTT